>JAVLVB010000208.1:431646-455520 GCA_032876305.1 Orestias chungarensis
CTGTCGATTTTTATTTTTTACGATTAATCGCTTTTTAATATGAATTTGATTTAGCCTTTACTTTACCATATAAGCTTTTAAATACAAATGTCTTTATTAAAAATGGAAAAGACAGGAGAATTGAGCCGTTTACAGCAATTTATTTATTGTTTAAATGAACAAATTAACTCAACAGTGTGAAATATTTGTCAATTTTTTGGCATAAAGTACAAAAATGAGGTAGAGTTCCATACAACTTATCGAATGTTCGTGATCGTTTCATTCCAAACAAAAAATTCATAAAAGATTATAAACCCTAATATCTGGACCAGTTGTGAAATGCATCCTTGTATAGTTTTTGTATTAAAATCTGTTTTGGGCTCATAATGTATGAATTACTGCATCAGTGCGGAGTGACATGGAGGCACGGAGTTTAGGATGCCCCAGGTTGGGCTAATAATAACCAGCTTCATGTCTCTTCCCCCCTAAAAAGGCAGAAAATCTACCGTAATTGAACTACTTGATCATGGGTCACATTATAGGGTAGCAGCTATAGATTAGTTTAGACACAGACCCGTGTTCACAAGTCAAACGGATAGCATTAGCTAGAGGTTTACTACCTCACTCTGGCAAACAGAAGAATATTACAGATTTACTACTTATAAGTTTTACGATTTTGTAGTGTGAAATGTTAGAAAAGGCTCTATTCAGTCCCTCCAGAAAAACGTGATTTTGCGATCACAGAACATCCAGAAAAATCATGGAAAGGGTGCAGAATATGCGGGGGTGCAGATAAAAAAAGCAGCGTGTTCACCACATAAATGGCATCTATGTGCAGAAATCACAGAATTATGTAAATTCACGTGATTTTACTGATCCTGCAATAATTGATTATTTTCTTACTTTTGACTGACACTAAGTGCTGATATCTGAGATTTTAGATGTGGGCCGATATAATCAGACACTTGTTTTATTGGCTGATATCTGACCGGTATCCGTATCGGATTGGCTCACCCTGAATTTGCTCCTTTTGCTTGTCTTTGGTTTCATTTGATTAGAAAGTGATTCGCTTCTGACTTAAATTGTCTCTTTTTCTCATCTGTGTTCAGGATTCAAAAATGGGTTTCGGCATCGCAGTTTCCGGAGGACGAGACAACCCTAACGAGGACACGGGCGAGACGTCCATCGTGGTGTCGGACGTCCTGCCGGGAGGACCCGCCGAGGGACTCTTGTTGTACGTTCCTTCTGCCTGCTTTAATGGGGGAAACAGCCCATGTGTTTGTGTTTGAACTCTTATCGGTGTGCGTTTTTGTTGTAGTGAGAAGGATCGAGTGATTCAGGTGAACAGCACTTCCATGGAGGGCGCCGTGCACTCCTTCGCCGTGCAGACCCTAAGGAAATGTGGCAAAACGGCAAAAATCGTAAGATCTGCATCAAACCGGCCGTCTATCACGGTTCTTCCTTGTTATGGCGTTAAAATAATCTTTCCCACCTTGTCCTTGTTGTTCTTGCTTTTCTTTTTGTCCTTTCTCCCATCGTTCTTTATTGATTTTTTTTTCCTTACCTTGTTTCCTTCCTGTTTGTTGTTTCCTACATCTTTCCTACCCTCCCTTGCCCACTGTTTCCTTTTTTCCACTCTGTTTTTTCTTCCTTCCTCTCCTGGTTTTCTTCCCCTTTCCGCCACATTAATGTTTCCTTTCCTTGTTGTTGGCTCCTAACTTTTCTCACAGTTTGTCCGACCATTCGTCGTCTTAATGATCTCAAGCTCGATGTTTTCACCGTAGTTAATTTTTTTCTTTAACCTTGCAGACAGTGAAGAGACCCAGGAAGGTTCCCGTTACTATCATGCCGCGCGCCCCCTCTCCTGAAGTCTTCAATGACAACTACGACGACTACAACTACGAGCCGGACCGCCGCAGCATGACCAGCGCGCGGGATGCCAGCCTGGAGATGGAGCGCCGGGGCTACATGGACTCTGGCTACCAAACCCGTGATCGGAACTACGACCGCGGCAGGAGCGCGGAGAGAGACCTGAGCCCCGACCGGAACTACAGACGAGACGGCAGCAGGGGGCGCGCTCTGGATCGCAGCCCCGAACAGCACCACCGCAGCACCCTCGACCGCGACTACAGCCCCGACCGCCGCTACCGCAGCGAGCACGCCCTCGACCGCGACTACAGCCCTGACCGCCGCCACCGCAGCCCAGACCGCCGCTACCGCAGCGAGAGAATGCTGGACCGCGCCAATAGCCCCACAGACTCCCGGTACGAGCGGGACGACTACAGCCGCGACAAGCGCCGCGACCCGAGCTTCGAGCGGGGGCGGGACCGCGACCAGAGGTACAACGAACCCGCGAGGCGAACCGCGAGCAGAGACCGGCTGGATCGCTCGCCGTCGCCCATCCCGCTGCCGCGCCCCGCCCGCGACCTGGAGCCTCTGGAGAAACCTGTGAATGTGCTGCTGCTAAAAAATCATCCCAACGAAGGTGAGAATTGTCTCAGATTTCATCTCCATTTGTACAGTTATTTCACTTAAATATAGGAATTTGCACTTAGTATCTTTTAATCAAGCTGTTTCTACATAATAATCTGTATGAATGATTCCTGCCAATATCGTATCGGGTCAGTATTATTATTGTATCGGAAGTGAAGAAGTTGAATCGTTACATTTCTATTTGTAACTAACTGCAGTTTGGATTTCTGACAACCTTTTTTCTATAAATGCTACGTTAGTTTTGACATTTCTCATCATGTTTATCGTGGTACATTACTTGTCACAATAAAAATCGTGACAATATCGAGCCTAATAATGTTCACAGATTTCTCTTTTTTGTTCTATTTAGAGATGTAATGAATTAAACATTAGAGTAGTTCGAATATACGATATGATAATGGGTTGAATCATACAGACTTTTATTACGTTTTGTGATATTAGTACCATTGAACTTTTCACATTTTGCAACTTTGCATCAACTGATCTATCTTATTAGAGTAGAGTCTGATCAGCAGCACCCACGACCTTCAGCAGGTTTTCTTCCAGGATTATCTTGGATTTTATCTCCATCCGTCTTAAGTCACCTAAATATAATATGTTGCACTAAGTATCTCTTAATTAATCTTTTTGTAACTTTACACGCTACAAAAGTAATATACAAGTATGTATGATTCATGCCGATATCGTATCGGGTCAGTATCTTTATCGTATCAGAAGTGCAAAGATTGCATCGGGACATTCCTAGTTTAAAAGAATAAAAGCTCTGACGTCATTGGCCCTTCCTTTCATCTCTAGAGGCTACATTGGGCATTTCTCATATGGTTAACGTGATACATTACTTGTCATAAGAGTTTTGCCCGATGTCAGTATTGAAACGATACGATATCAGACGCAATCATAGACTTTTATGACGTTTTTAGTGTGAAATGTTAGAAAAGGTTTGATTTAATGATGTTTCTCAGAGAACAAAAGTTTAAAAAGTAGTTACGAGAAAATCTGATCCAGTTTTCATTAATCAATTATTAAATGAAACATTAATTACATGAAGTTGAATTACATAAGTGACAAGTTTTGCATTAGAGTCGTGAATCAAACTTGGTAATAAACTTATTTTGTTCGAGATTTTAGATGTAGGCAGATATAATCCGATATTTGAATGTTTTTTTTTTGGCTGCTTTGCCTTGGTGCTGAGGGCTTCCAGTGGCCCAGATCCTCAAAAACAAAAAAAAAAACTAAGAAGTGTTGAGATGTTAATCAGTTTCCTCATTAAAAAAATAAATCTGTGAGGTTAATTAGCGGCTGTCAGCCTTCGTTTCTCTCTTTTGAATCTGTTCATCTGAGAGATGCCCGATTCGTCTGCACGCTTCCGACAGATTAACAGAGCAGCAGCTCAGTTGTTGGATTAAATATTGGCTCTAAGTAGCATATAGGGTGAGGTTAGTTAAAGTGGTAGAGGAATTAAACAAATGTGATGCAATTTTTGCAGCACATGAGTTATCTAACCTTAAAGGTTACCAAGCTAATTTATTTTGTGATGCAGTTAATTAAGGATGGTCTAATATAAAAAATTGGCAAATTCTGATATTTTATTTTATGTTTCTGCATTTAGCAGATGCTTTTATCCAAAGAGAATTACATAGACGCAATGTTACACTTATCAATCTGACCTAGGCTATCTTGCGAAGAGATAAAGGAAAGTACTGAGAGAAGCAGGAAGGTATAGAGGTGTGGATAAGAGTTAGGATAGGAGATGCTCTTTGAGGAGGTTTCTTGAAGATTAACAGCGCATAGTGTCTGGAGTCATAAATAAGTTCCGTTTATTGATGTTGGGCTAATTTCTCCTCAAACCACTTCAGTACAAGTCGTAGTTATCAATCAGTTCTTTAAAGCAACACCATGTAACTTTTCAACCTTCATAAAATATTTTTATAACTTTTGTGATCATACGCTTACAGCTCATTAAATGACACCTCTGTCGTGGACCTACAGGGTCCGTATCGCTTTAACTGGCACTAAGAAACTTTTAGGAGTATGGCAGGAACCCTGACACACAAAACAACTACAAATGTGCTGACTGCTTTATCGCATACGTCACTTCCCCCGTTTCTTATCTTCAACATCATCATCTGACATTGTTTCACCACAATTAGATTCATCATCTCATCACTATCCATCCTTCACACAGACACTGGAAACAGAAACGTACTTCAGACTGCAGGCGACCGAGAGATCAGGATTTTACTATGCTATGCGCTGGTCCTCATGGGAAATGAAGTCTTCCTTCGGGCTAAAACACTACCGCTTTTGTCCACAGTGGGCCGCCAAAATCGACCAAAACTTAAACTTCTTTAGTGCTGCTTTAAATTCAGATTATTTTTCAATTTGGCGTCTAAATTCAGGAGATTGCATCGAGTCATTAACTTGCAGCAATCCCTCATACCGAGCTTTTATGTGGCAACAATGGAGTGGAAAGAGAAGATGAAGATGAAGAGATTACCTCATCTGGCGATTACCAGTAGAAATATTTCCCCCGTATTTCCCACATCATAAAGAAATACTTCCACCACTAAAATAGCTTTTGTACATGCTGCTTTTAGACTGTGGTTATTAAACAGAACCATTTTCTTAATTTTGATGCAGCAGCGCCGCCTGGAAGACGCAGCGTGGTCGCCGGTGCGTGACTGCGAGTTGTTTCAGTTTATTTATACAAAAGGTGAGAGCGAACCAGAACAATTGCGCCATTTAGTTTGCTGGAACTAGCAGACAACAAAAGTACAGACTGAAGACTCGTCCGACCAAAAGAAACGTCTTAATGGGTTTAAATAAAGCGTTCAATTTCTTGCAATAAAAGGCAATTAAAGATTAATTTATTTCAGGGCTTTTGCAAATTCCTACAGGCAGCAGCAATAAAGCAAAGCCGACATGTTTTTCTGATCCATTTCTCTTCCTTCCCTGCAGAGTACGGCCTCCGTCTGGGCAGCCAGCTCTTCATCAAGGAGATGACCAACACCGGCCTGGCTGGGAGAGATGGAAACCTGCAGATGGGAGACATCATCCTGAAGGTAAGGCTCAATGGCAATCGTCATTCATATCACCGACTAAAAGCAACCATCATTAGACTTCTGTGTGCATGTCAGACATTAGAGAAAAGTTTACAGTTGGGCTTCATAATCGATTAATCTGTCATTATTTTTACTGTTAATCGCTTTTTATTATTCATTTTTATTTAGCCTTTACTTTCCCATATAAGCTACTAAAAACACATTTTTCATTAACAAAAAAGGAAAGATAAGAAAATTGTGTCGTCCACTGCAATTTATTTGACATAGTTTAAAGGAAGAAATGACTATAACAGTAAAATGTTTGTTCATTTTTAGGCAAAAAATAAAAAATGAGGTAGAATATCATACAACTTATTGAATGTTCAGCATAATAACAAAATTTCAGCCCTTATTATGCTTTACATTTAAATTCATATTTTGTTTTGTTTTGTTCCACATGTATTTGTTTATTGTTGCTTTTTTTTCACTGGCACTTCATCTCTCGGTTCAACTCCGACATGCTTTTATCGCCGATGTTCAGTTAAAAAAGACGTTTAAAGCTTTTCGCGGTCCGCCATCTTGCACAGGGCAAGTGTGGTTATGCCGCCTCAGCCATGCACATTTAAAACGAGGCTAACGATTTCTTCTTCTACTGCTCCACCGGTAGATCACAGCGTTGGTTAGCTCATTACCGCCTCGTACTGGCCGCAGTTATAACATTTTAATTATCGATTAAATCGATTGGTGAATTTCAGCTCGTTTTTACAACGTACGCCTCCGTCTGTGGACGGATGTAAATGTTTTTGACCACTGGGAGCCGACCGTATCGTCTAGGGCAGGAGTGCCCAACCAGTCGATCCCGATCTACTGATTCCAATTCGACCGTGAGGTTATGACGTGTTATGACATGACAGGAAGTCAGTGCTGGCAACTTGGCGACAAAAGAAAAAACACCCTAACCCTGTTTTTCGGCCAGTCACGCCTGCGCGGGCTTCTACCAGCAGCTGCACCGGCTGGTTCGTGTGAACATGTTCGGCGCGGCGGGGGCGGCAGCGGGGCGCTTTATATATCTTTTGTCCTTATTTCCCTACTTCCCTTTCCTTTTTTTTCCTGGACTATTTATTTCCCTCCTTTCCTTTTTGTCTCTCCTGTGTCTCTAAATTGTCTTCTTGCCTTTTCTTGTGACTCTCCTGTCTTGTGTGTTCCTTCTTTCCCTGATGAGCTACTTCTCTATTTTTCTCGCATTTCCTTCCATCCATCCTGGTTTCCTCTGTATGTTCCTTTCATCCTTCCTTCTTTCTTTCCTTTTAGGTCTTGGTTTCTTCCCTCCTTCCTTTTTGTGTCTTGTGTCCTTTTTGTTTTTTTAGCTGTATTTTCTGTGACGTTTCCACTTTTGCTCTCTAATCGCTCCAATCCGTCGGTTTTTTCGTCGTCTTCCAGATCAACGGCACGGTGACGGAGAACCTGTCGCTGAGCGAAGCCGGGAAGCTGATCGAGAAGTCGCACGGGAAGCTGCAGCTGGTGGTGCAGCGGGACCGCCGGCAGATCCTGATCCGCATCCCGCCGATGGTGGACTCGGACTCGGAGCTCGATGGTGAGAGACCCTCGAAGCCGAAAGGCGGCAGGACCTACCCGGTGTGAATGCTCCCGCCGTCGTCACCATCATCATCGCCATCATCGTATCTATACGTTTTTTTTCAAAAAGATCAAAATTTAAACCCCAGCACATGTGAACTTCCGTTTGTAATCGTCCCCCAGTAAGAAGTTATTTGAGATTGTTGCCAATAATGTTGCTGTAACCTGTTTGACGCTCATCAAATAAAAGCTTTTACTCACATGCGCTCTTAGTCGTATTTAAGCATCACTCCGACCAGCCGCCATCGCCGCTCCTCCATCCTCACTCTCTTTATACCTGGTTTTATTGTCACATGACCAGACGGCGGGCCCGGATTGGCCGCCTCCAGTTTAGAGAAGTGGTGAGAGTGGATTGTTGGTTACATGGAGGAGGAATAGCCCAAAGATCTGTGACCCACTTTGTCTGGTTTCGTGTGTGTGTGTGTGTGTGTGTGTGTGTTTTTGTGTGTGAACGCGTTCATTCGCCCCCAGCAGGGCGATCTAATCCGCCCTGACCATAATCCTGCTGTTGAATATGATGAGCTTTCATTATGTTCAGGTTCTCCCAGCTGCAGCAAAACTTATTTCTTTTTAGCTCCATCCACTCCATTTTCCGCCCTGCTGCTGCCATTGTCTGTTTCTGGTTTCAGTCTGATGCTAAACTGTGAACCTCGTATTCAGTTTAAGATCCACGGCTCTGCTTATGCTTGTAAAATAATGAAGGACACTCGATTGTGAGTAGAGTTTTGGTTTTTTGCTTGTTTCTCCGCAGAAAAGAGACATTTTTCACTTCGTCTGTCGTGTTTTGCAGATATCTCTGAGATCGAGTCGTACCGCTCTTACTCTCCACAGGATGACAGACGAGGCCACCCCTCCGACCTCTCCTCCCACTCCTCCACTGAGAGGATTCGAGATAAGCCCAGGTATGCTTTCCACAGCCGAAGACGTCTCGTCTCGCTCTGGTCTATTTTCAGCGTTTTAAAATAACATCTTTCTAAAAACGGCCGGTTATTTTTAGCTTTGTTTCAAGATATTCAGACTCCAGATGTGAATCATCTCCTAGCTTTCTACTTTCCACTTCTTAACCCGACTCCTCAGGCTGCAGCTTTTGTCTTGTAGTGAGAGGGTCCTCGGTTTGAATCCCAGACTGGGCTCTTCATGCACACAGTTTCACGCATATTTTCTCTTGTATATTCCGGCTTTCGTCCCCGTTTCTCAACTGGAAACTTGTCAGGAGTAGAGAGGTTTTTACTTTTAAAGTGTTTTAGTTCTAATTCTGTTTTTGTGTGTTTCTCATCTTTTGAATGCATTTCTCCCCGATTCTTTGGTTATCCTGTGCTATCTCTTCAGGTTTTGCAAAGCAAATTTGTTTGTATAGGATATTTGATATAGAAGACAATTCAGGAGCTGTACGTGAATGAATGCAATACACAACAATATAATATAACCAGAAGTCAAACAATAAAACAAATAAAGACGCAAGTTATTTACATTAAAAGTAAGAAATGCAGCCAATATTTGGAGATGATCTCCTGCTTCTGCCTTACCATTTTATCTTGCATAGAAAGTATGGCTAGATCAGGTCTTTTGTTTCTGCTCTGGCTTAAACGGCCAGTCGCCGTTCATCCCGAACCAGGTTCTGGTTCTGCTAGAGGTCTCCTCCTGGTAAAGGGCAGTTCTTCCTCTCCGCTGTCGTCACACACATGCTGGGTACGAGGGATTGCTGATGCGAGAGACAGATGCACATGCTGAAGAGAAAAGAATCAATAATCAGTTTATTTCTATAGCGCCAATTTACAACAGATGTTGTCTCAAGGCACTTTACAAGAAAATCAATTAAAATCAAAGATACATCATAAACAAATCAATTTGAAAAAGTTTCCAATCTAAGGAACCCCAGCAGATTCATTGAGTCATTGACTTGCAAGAGAAAAGCAAAATCTAACAAATGTGTTTTTTGAAGCCCAACAAAGTTTGTTTTGGGCTTTTCCTGCACATTTACCAAATAGGAGCAAACTTATTCTACTTTTTCTCCTAGTGCATATCAGCATCTAACAAGAACTACTTTGTTGATCCTGGTTTACTCGATCCAAACATTTAAGACGAAAATGAAACTAATTCGTACATTCCTCTCGCTCATTTTTTTAAATATACATTTTAATGACAATTTCATAAAAATTGAATTAAGCTGTACTGATTGATGGCTTCATTAAGATTAATAAACTGAAGATTGGATTGAAACAAACTCTAGTGCGTTGCGTTGAGATGATGCCTGGCCGCCCATTTTCGACACGTCACCCGAAGACTCTTTAAGAGAAATGTCATTTGTCCAGTCACTAATTGATTAAGTTCAGTTTAACATTTAAACCGATTTTAAAATGAAGTCTCATTATTCACACAGCAGGCAAATGCGATCCATATTCAATATTTTCCACATCAACAAAAACGATAAATCGTGCTGCCTCCTTACAGTTTGCATTTCCGCTTGACGTCTACGGTCTTCATCCGCACATGTTGGTCACATTTGGGTCAAATGGATTACGGTTTGAATTTTAATCTGAGCCATTTGCGTTTGCATCTAATTTGTAGCATAAATGGCTGTTAAAAAAAACACATCTGCACCATAACACAGAACCAGAACCTTACAGCGATCACTCTTACTTAGCATGCATGTAGCGACTGTGGAAGAAAAAAACTCCACTTTTAACATGAAGAAGGGGCAGATGAACAAAAAACAAGCAGAGGAGATGATGTAGGTTTACTTTGTAAGCTAGAGGAAAGCAATGGGAGAAGAAAAACGTTTGGTGTTGATGGCAAACAGAACACCAGACCAGGTGAAGTTGCTTTGGAAAGAAAAACTCCAACAGAAAACATAAAGTTCACATTTAATATTACAGCAACTATTGGAAACCCTTAGATCAGATTGTTCGACGGCATCCAAAGACTCATTTTAAACTAATATTTCAAAGCTTTTTGATTCAGTGACAGCATCAAAACTTAAGAAAATTATTCTTCACCCACCAGGTTCGAGCACATGACCCTGAGGCACTCCTAAAGATCAACAGTGCCGGCATCTCCTGCACTGGTCTTTAACTTTTATTTGTTGTCGTTTGTAGGGACGATCCTCCTAACAGGCTGGCAAAAATGGGCGCCATGCCAACGCCGTTTAGAAGCTCGGACATACGCGGTGATACGTCCCCGCTGCCGGCAGAGAGGGAGGAAACTCGATCCGTAACGCTGCCAGGTAAACAGTCCTCCTGGCTCTAAACATGCGAAATGTAGCTAATCGTGAAATAAGTCGGGGTAATTATTGAAACGTTTTCAGTGCCAGCGCCCGCTGTCGCCCCGAGGGTTAAGGTTCCTCCAAAGGTCCCAATGAAGCCAAGCCCGGAGGATCAGGAGATCTATGGGTGAGGAGCCGGTGATTTCCGATTAACTGAAGGCGGAATTTGATCTATTTATTTTTTTTCTGAACTCTGCTGTCATTTGAAGGCCGAACACGATAATGGTGCGCTTCAAGAAGGGCGATAGCGTGGGCCTGAGGCTGGCGGGAGGCAACGACGTCGGCATCTTCATCGCTGGGGTTCAGGAGGACAGCCCAGCCGAGCAGGAGGGACTTCAGACAGGAGACCAGATAGTGAAGGTGCCGTCTTCAGGGCCTCGTTCAAACATGAACTACGTCGTAGCAGCTCAGTAACACAATGTATGCATCAGGTGAACAACGTGGACTTCAGAGGGATGGTGCGGGAGGACGCCGTCCTCTACCTGCTGGAGGTCCCAAAAGGAGAAGATGTGACCATTCTGGCTCAAAGCAAACCTGAAGGTAAGAAGAAGCAGAATCACAGAAACTAAAGACAAATAAGTTAGGACTGAACTTCTAACTCCATCTCTGAGGGAGAACGCTCGTTTCAGGCGCTTTTAACTTGGATGTTGTTTTTTTCTGCCGTTAACCACAGAGTCCAAAAGCTGCACACAAAATATCAGGACATAACCACAATGATGTTTATAAGGTTCCGAAAACATTCCCGTTTAGTAGTATTTAGGTTTCTGTAGCATCAAACTTACAAAGCTTACACAAGACTGAAGTCTGGAAAGAGTGGATATTTTTCCCATGTAGTAGTTTTTATGGTTTCCATCCCACTGACATTAAGATTAAGATTAAATCAACTTTATTTGCCAGGTACATACAGGACATACTAGGAATTTGTTTTGGTGTAATTACACCGAGGCAGCCATTTACGGCGCCAGGTAGGCAGTAGCACAAAGGGTCTTGCCTAAGGACCCACACTGGATGCTGTGGTGTATTTTTGCCAAGGGCGGGATTTGAACCCATGACCTTCCAATTGGAAGTCAGCCGCCATACAAAACATTTAAATGTCACAAACAAAAAACCGTGAGACGAAACTTGCGGCGACCCTCGTCAGCATGCCCAGTTTCATCCGCTATTGTACAAAAAGGCAGTTGAAGAGACGGGAAGTGGGGATGGATGAGGCGGGTTTGAAGCTTCTGACTCTTCAAAGTGCACAAAATGCACGATTTTGACGCGTCAGACGCATCACTAAGGTAACAACCACCTCAAGCGAACGTAAAAACAGTTTAGCCGCGCCATGTTTACGTCAGTAACAACGGACGCCGCCGTTTGTGCATGGACGTCAAGGTTGTGGAGAGACGGGAGGCGACCGTATCGTCACAAGATCAGAACAAGATGAAGGAAGCTGAGAAAAAGAGAAAGCTAAACTCTGGCTAAATTATAAATCCAGACTATAACTCATCCACCATGTTTGGGTTTTACTACGGGCTTCTTCTTCTTCTATGCTGTTTGGTTCTATCCAAACATCTTCACACTATTAAAACTTTACAAATAAAACTGGCTGTACTTCACTGAAGCTTCACAAGTGGAAACTTTATTTTTTTTGGTTTCAGTGTATGAAGATATTCTGGAATCCGGTCGAGGCGACTCCTTCTTCATCAGAACCCATTTCGAGTACGACAAGGAGCTTCCGCAGAGCCTCCAGTTCACCAGAGGAGAGATGTGCAAAGTCACCGACACGCTTTACGACGGCAAGCTGGGCCACTGGTTGGCGATCCGCATGGACAAGGACAACCAGCTCCAGGACAAGGGAATCATCCCCAACAAGAGCAGGCGAGCTGTCGGAGAGGACCGAAGGAGACGCGTTATTAAGCGCTGCAGAAAACATCTGAGGTGTTTTACTTAACTTTTTTTTATCTCGCAGAGCGGAACAAATGGCCAACGTGCAGAACGCAGCGCGTGCAGCGTCTGGCAGCGACAGAGGAGACTTCTGGAGGCTGAGAGGCCAGAGGGCGGCGAAGAAGAAAGACCTGCGCAAGAGTCGGGAGGACCTGAGCGCGGCGCCGGTCGCCACCAGGTTCCCGGCGTACGAGAGGGTCGTCCTCCGCGAAGGTACTGGAAGCGTCTTCTTCTCTGCTGCTGCGTTTTACTGCTGACTTCGGTAAACCCTGAACGTCGGTTCTGTTCAGCTGGTTTCAGGAGACCGGTCGTGATATTCGGGCCCATTTCTGACATCGTGAACGATAAACTGGCCAGCGACCTTCCCGATGAGTTTGTGATTGCTAGTAAGTATCAACACTTGTTTTACTGAACTGAATCCTCTAATTACCCCTAATGCTTTCTCTAAAGCCGATCTTAATAATCTTGATATACCGACCTTGTAAATACTTCCTGCAAAACAACCACACCGCCGACATCACCTCAGTGTGTTAAACACAACCCTGGTCACATGACCAAACAAAACAAATACCTGCCCAGTTTCTCTTATCGAACTGATATAGATATTTGGGGGGGGGGAAGAGGAATGTTTGTGCTGCTTCATTTTATCACGTTAGTTTTTCCCTCTATAGACATGAAAGAAAACGTCGATGTTGAGCTTTGGTATACAGGAAATATAAAAAGCCAGAGATGATTGGATGTGGCTGAAGTAGAGCTACCAAAGTTAATTGGTTGCGGACGGGGCAGCAGTAGCAGCCAAACACTCTAACGGCTAACGTGTGACCAGCTGCTTCAGGAGGAGCTGCAGTGGAATTGGTTTGCAACATTTTTATGAAACTTCTGAAAACAAAAAAGCTAAATTAGATGTATTTTTTTTTATAGTTATAGTTCTGATGGGTAAACACAAGAATTGCAGTAAAATATCAGCATAACCATCCTGATCAATAACAAATCTGTGTTGGTCCAATTAAAAAATACTGGACAGAAAATAACAATAGATTTTTATTTTTTATATATATATTTTTGCTGTTTCTGTGTTTGTTGAAAGTGGGACAGGATGATGTCGGCTCTGTGGTCGTTTTTCTATAATATCAGAAAATATCGGTCTGGTTTTTCTATTTGTTGGATGAAACTTAGCTGCCTCCCTCATCTTCCTCCCCGTCACCTTGAATGAAATGCAAAAATCGTTACCATAGAAACTGAGCCAAAAGATGCCGGAAGTGATAAATCTTCAGGAGTGGTGAGACTGAACACCATACGACAGATCATCGAGCAGGTGGCACATTTGACTTTATTTATTTATTAGAAAATTGGCACAGAGAAAATGAAAACCCTAACATCCATCGTCTCGTTCTCCTGTCAGGACCTCCACGCCCTGCTGGACGTCACTCCCAAAGCCGTGGACACCCTGAACTACACCCAGTGGTATCCCATCGTCCTCTTCCTAAACCCAGACAGCAAACATGGCGTGAAGGTCATGAGGAACCGCCTCATGCAGGGATCGAACCGCAGCACCAGGAAACTCTACGAGCAGGCGCTTAGGCTGAAGAAGACCTGCTCGCACCTGTTCACGGGTCAGTGGCGCGCCGAGGCCGACTCCCCTGAAACGTCACCTCTGATTTCACGCTCCATGTTTGTGTTTGTCCGGGTGCACAGCGACGATCGACCTGCAGTCATCCAACGACGCCTGGTACGGAAACGTGAAGGACTCCATCCGGGAGCAGCAGGAGCGAGCCGTGTGGGTGTCCGAGGGGAAGGTGGGTCCACCTGATCCAGGAGGAATTAGGATCATGTACTTCAGTAAAAACTGAGCAGATCCAGGAATCGGGTTTGTCAACCGACCAATTCGGCCCAAGCGGAAAATGTTATCAGTGAGAAACGTGCAAAGCTAACAACCCTCATCCGGAACGTTTGAAGAGCCAAAAGCTATTTCTTACAGAGTCTAGAAAAAGTTTAAAAGATTTAAGGCCCACCATGTGAACAGTTTAACGATCTTTACCAAATTTTCCTCTGGCTGCCAAAAACTCCAGCTGTGACGTCTAGTTTCTTTTTTATTTGCCTGAACTTTCGCTGAGGAAGCAAAAACTATTTCTTTCACAAAGTCTCAGATTACAATTAGCGTTAATGATAACGATTATTTTCCTAATCGATTAAACTGTCGATGATTTTTATTAGTAATCGCTTTTGATTAAGAATTTTGTTTAGTCTTTACTTTTCCATATAAGCTATTAAGAATCCATTTTCATTATGAAAAAGGGAAACAACAGAATTGTGCTGTTCACTGCAAGTTAGTTTAAAGGAAAAAATGAACCCAACCGCGTAAAATATCTGTTCATTTTTAGGCATTAAATACAAAAATGAGGTAGATTTCAGAATATAAATATAACTCTCAGCCCTTATTTTGCTGTACATTTAAATTCATATTTTATTTTGTCTTTATTCTGAATGTTCAGCAGGAGGATGACCTAGTTGGACATTATTTCTTAAAAGTATTTATCGCGTTTATTTTCTTATTTGCTGTCGGTTATTTTACCACGCTGGTTCTTCCTTCAACTTTAAAACTGAAGCTTTTTGTGGAACTTTTTTTTGTGCTCCACCATCTTGCTCGGGGCAAATTGTTTAGCCGCCTGAGTGTTAGTGTAGGCCATGCGCTAGCAAAACAAACCTAACGATTGGCTGATTTCTTCTTCTACTGCTCCACAGGTAGATCACAGTGTTATGTAGCTCATAACTGCTACAAACTATGATTATAAAGCAACTCATTTATGACTAAATTAGTTAGTCAACTACTTCAATTATTGATTTTAATTGATTAAATCTATTAGTTGTTTCAGCTCTAAGTTCCACCTCTACGTTTTGCTTCTTAGACTGCTGATACTATGATGGAAAGTTAAGCTGAAGGAAGATGTCTGCACAAAACCAGAGATAAACTAAAAGTTAAGATGGATCAAATTCTGGCTAATTCCATATTCGCCTCTTTTCCTCAAGATGGACGGCACAGAGGAAGACCTGGATCTCCAAGACGACCGCATGTCTTACCTATCCGCTATGAGCGCTGACTACCTCAGCATGGACAGCCGGCTGACCAGCGACTACGACGACACGGCGGACGAGGGCGGGGCTTACACGGACAACGAGCTGGACGAGACGCTGGACGAGCCGCAGCCCGTCTCGGCCATCGGCAGGTCGTCGGAGCCCGTCCTGCCAGAGGAACCCCGGCGGATGAAGAGGACCGGCAGCAGAGAGGTTCTGAACCGGGATCCCAGTCCTCCGCCGTCGTTTGTTCCCGAACCGCCAAAGGTGAGACGAGAGTCTGTTAGGTTGTACGGTTCTGAGAGCTCCTGAACCCGCAAAGGAGCAACCTTTATTATTTTTTTTAGTTATACAATAGAATACTCTACAATCAGTCCCCCCAGAAAAATGTGGGCAGAAATCCTTGATTTTTGCTGTGAATTCTGCAGGATTTTGTTCTGTGTTCTGCGATGAAAATCAAAAATTGCGGGAAAGTGCAAAAATATGTGGAAATGTGTGACAAATGTTTCCAAATGTAGGAGAATAAACCTGCTTCTCCTACAGATAATAAGCAGCAAACATGACATAACATAGCAGCAAAGCTGAGCCAGTTATTTAGTCCCGTTATGCTAACTTAGAGCCTTGGACCATTTAAGGTCATCTATAACGTAGTATGAGCTAAATATGAACATTGACGTTATGGTGGCGCACGGAGGTGATAAAGTCACTACGCGCCGGACCGTTGACTTTTGGCTGGGGGGGTTTAGTGTCATTCAAAAGTAAGAAAATAATCAATTATTTCACATTTATACAATAACATGCTGGATCAGTAAAATCAGACGATTTTACATAATTCTGCAATTTCTGCACGTAGATGCTATTTATGTTGTGAATATGCGGCTTTTTAAGAATTATGCACATAATTTTCTTGATTTTGTGGGAGTTTCTGCGATCGCAGCATCGCGTTTTTCTGGAGGGACTGACTGTACAATACACTGAACCCAAAGAACAAAACCAGGCCCAGCCAAATAACTTCGTTAAAATATGAATTTTAATCATTAATACGAAGTACAGTAGGACAGGCTATTTTAACACCTCCTTTTCTATGGTGTGATGTTTGTGCCACCACAGTTATTTTAAGCGTTTGCGCACAAATCTCACACATGCTCACCCAGACCTGCTCAGACACAACTCTGAAAAATCTGCTCATGTGCATCTGTCTGCTGGATACGTGGCTCTGACCGTCCCGCTGCGTCCTGACTCTGTTTAGCCAATCAGGAGGCAAAACACAATGCATTGTGGGGGTGAAAAAACTGCACACAAAAAATATCTGCAGAGCAGAGAAAGGTGAACCACGTTATACTCAAGGCAAGTTTATTTGTACAGCACATTTTCGTGTACAAGACAATTCAAAGTGCTTTACATAGGAAAAAGATCAGACAATGAAACAAAAAATCAACTTTGAATTTAAATAAAATAAAAATAAAATAATAGTAATAATATTCTCAGTTGCTATATGCACAGTTAAATAAGGCTGTTTTCAGTCTGGATTTAAACAACGGCAGAGTTGAAACCTGTCTAACCTCTTCAGGAAGAATGTTCCAGATTTTAGGAGCATAAAACTGGAATGAAGCCTCCCCTTGTTTGGTCCTGACTCTGGGCATCAGCAGGAGGCCACTACCTGAGGTTCTCAGAGTCCGGGCTGGTTCATATGGCTCTAACATGTCAGATATGTACTTTGGGGCTAAACCATGAAGAGATTTGTACACAAGCAAGGCTGTTTTAAAGTCTATTCTTTGAATGACAGGAAGCCAGTGCAGAGACTTTAGCACTGGACTAATGTGGTCATATTTCCTGGTTTTGGTCAGAACTCGAGCAGCAGCATTCTGGATGTTCTGAAGCTGTCTTAAGGCCCGATTAGAAAGCCCAGTGAGCAAGCCGTTACAGTAGTCTAACCTGCTAGAGATAAAAGCATGGATAAGTCTTTCTAGGTCTGGTTTAGAGACTATTCCTCTGATCCTGGAAATGTGTTTAAGATGGTAAAAGGCTGCTGATGTTACTGATTTAATGTGGCTGTTGAAGTTCAGGTCAGAATCCAGTATTACCCCAAGATTTCTGACCTGATGTTTAGGTTCCAGAGAGAACGTCAGAAGGTAACTGATGAAACTTTCTCTTTGTTTCTGTGAGCCACAGACAATGATTTCAGTTTTGTCTGAGTTTAACTGGAGGAAGTTTTTCTGCATCCACAGACTGATCTGTTCAGTACAGTGACACAATAAATCAACAGGCCCATGTTCTCCTGCTGTCAGCGACGCGTAGATCTGAGTGTCATCAGCATAGTTGTGGTAGGACACATCATGGTTGCGTATTAGCTGAACCAGTGGAAGCATGTACAGATTGAATAAAAGGGGTCCCAGGATCGACCCCTGGGGAACCCCACAGGTCATACCCATTCGGTCGGAGACGCACTTCCCAATTTGAACAAAGTAACAAGGTAGGACTTGAACCAGTTTAGAGCCATACCCGTGATTCCCACCCAGCGGCCAGAGTTCCCGTCTCCAGTCTCTCAGACCTGGATCGTTACACCCCCACTGCAGGTGCGCGTCCAGACCCGGACCGACTCGACACGCAGCTTCGAGTCCCACTCCAGCAGCACCATCAGCAGCATTGAGGCGGCGGCCGCCGGCCGGCCGGCGCCCCCGCGAGTTGCCGTGAAGCCCAGCATCGGCCGCCTGCACCAGTCGGAGGAGGAGCAGACGCCGGTGAAGGAGCCGGACGCGGATCCGGCGAATAAGTCGTTCCTGGGAAAGGTCAGAACAGATGACTGCAACCCAGTCTCTCTTTTTCCTGCTTTACGCTTCACTCAGTAAACTGTCTTCTCTTCTTCCTCCTTTTGCTTTGTCTCTCTGGCCTGTAATGAAATAGAGAATGGCCAATCAGGTAACTCTAAACGTCCACTTTCACATCCTTTGTTTCAGCGTTCAGTCATGAAAACTAGCAAAACCTAATATTTAAGATCAAATCAGATCTCAGTAAAAGCTTCACTCTTCATCGTAAAAACAATACAGAAAAAAAACTTGTATCAGGATTTATGATTTATATATGCTTCAGTTTTGATTAATCAATATTGAAATTGTATTTTTTACTATATAGGTTTCTTATCATTTTTCATTGTTGGCTATTAAATAAATATTATTGATCCAGCTGAAAGTTTGGTGGAATGAAAAGATGCCTAAACGGTAGAGAAGCTGGAATACGGGCAGGAACCGTCGGCCATCTTTGTTTCTTTTGTGTTTTTTGACCTTGAATGTGTTGGATAATTAACTCATAATGGTTTTTCTTTCTCTTTCCAGATTAAAGCATTCGAGAAGATGGACCACCTGGCGCGAGCCCAGAGGATCCTGGAGCTGCAGGAGGCGGAGAACGCTCGGGTCAGTGAAGTCCCCCCTCGTTAAACTTGAGTTTAGACTCGTGCCGGTGTGACGCTGAGGTAGACGGGTCCGGCTGCCGGTCCTGTTCCCTGAAAGGCTTCCCCTCACGTCGCTCTGTCCCGTTCTGGCTTTTCTCCGGCGCCGCCGCGATCCGCTCTGACATTTCTGGGTCTGTTCTTTGCTCTGTTCTAGTTGGAAATCGCCCAGAAGCATCCAGACATCTACGCCGTCCCAGTGAAGCTGCCAAAGCCCGACCTGAACCGCCCCCAGCCAATCGGGTGAGACTTTTTTTTAACACATATATATATATATATATATATATATATATTTATATATATATATATATGACGACGGAGATCTGATTAGTTTCTGCGCTCTCAGCTCAAACGCCGACACGACGTCCAGGCCCGGTTACTCGGAGGCGAGGGGGAACGAGGACGAGGCGGAGTACCGCCGCCAGCTGACCGACCCGACCAGGAAGGGATACTACAACCCCCAGAAGTACAAAGACACGGAGCTGTGAGGAAGTGAGGTCGCGCCCTCATCTTCAGCTTTTGCCGCGCTCACAACTCTTTCTTTCTCTCACATTTGAGACCGAAGTCGTTCCGTCCTGACCGGCCGCTTCCCAGAGACGCGTCGCGTTGTAAATATGCAGTTTGTTTGTTTGCTTTCTTCTCATATAATCGAGCAGAGGTCAACGTGTCGTTTAGCTGCGACGGCGCCAGCAGATCTTAAATCCATCAAATGTCTGGAAGTAACTCTTGATTTCTTTGCATTTTTGACTTTGAGGCAGAAAGATTCTCTAAAAACAGTTTAAAAATCTCCAGAGTTTCTGAAGGTCTTCCTACACGTGAACAAAATCTAGGCCTGCTACAAAATCGTAGTGTCCTCAGCTTTTGGAACAAGAAAGAGCCGTCCGGTGTCTTTACTCTCTTACAGCAGGATTATGTAATAAAGTCTTAAACCAGGTTTTATGAAAATGGATATATAAACCGAATGTCTGGAAAAATTAGCAGAATTGGACGCTAACAATAATATTCTGTCCTTTTTTTTTTTTGTCTGATTTGTAGGTTAAAGTCGCTCTAACTACGTAATATTTTCAGTACAGCTTTAATAGACCTGATTACAAATCTGGAAATTTGACTGGAACTGCAAAAAGGGATAATTGTTTTGGCTGCTTTTGTTCAAATACGGCGTATAAATAAAGTTCTCAGCTAACATAGTCACTTTATAGATGTTTTTAGGTAATAAATCCAATATTTTCATCACAAAAATTTCCTTTTTCAGGACAAAAGCATCAGTTGTAATTGCTGATTGATAATCATGTACGTACATTTAGATTCTCCCGCTAACCTTGTGTTGATTTCAAGTCTGTTTCTGAGTGTTGACGCCATGAAAAGATCACAAGGATCTCAAAGATCTTCTCGCCCTAAAGGCAATGAAACACTTGGTTGGTAGAAGTTTCCTTTTTTTAAATGGAGTTTTGAGCGACTTTTCCTACATTGCAAAGCGTAAAGTCAACAGTTTTATTTTGAAAATATCCAATTTCTTTCCCATTTATTGTCTAAAGTTTTGAATTGGTTAAATTTGGGAAAAAATGTGTTCTGGGAATGAAAATCAAAAAATGTTTGTGCTAAAATCTTCTATATTTTCTGTCTCTTTCTATCCAAAGAAACACTTCAGACCTTCAGAAACTAACAAAAAAGTTTGGTAAAGGCAAATTTTACTTTAAGAGCTAAAATCTTGACTCCTGTTGGAAATGTAAGGAAATTAGGGACGACTGTACAGAGCTATATATGTCATTTCTTCATATTTAAGTGTAGAAAAATGGCGTCTCCTGACTGTGGTATGAAACGAGCCCCACACCTAAAGTTTACCAGTAAACGATCAGTGGGAAGAGAGCTGAGTCATGAACTGCTGAATGTTTTCATGCTCCACCGCTGCTGCAGCCGCTTCCTCGTTCACGCTTAATCCAGATTTTGCTTAATAAAACCGCTTTCTCTGCCGCCACCCTGTAGTAACGAGGAGTTTCCAAATTCATGATCCCTGCCGGGCGCTTCCTTCGGCACCACACGTGCATTCTGGGTAGCAGAAGATTTTCACGTGCCTTGTTCCTCCTGAAAGTGAAACCTGGAAGCGCTGGGCTTGTTTTTCCTGTTTTAAACACTAAAATTAAAAAAATAGCTGGAGGTTGGAAAGAGAGAAATCATTCCTGCTGTTACCGTTTTTAAAAAATCTGATAATCTGGAGGGGAAGTTATTAGATTTACTACGGCTGACCCGGATCTTTGTTCGGCTGCTCTCAGCAGAGACAATCACATTTTTTACAGCGTATATTTTTCTACTGAATCTAAACCACTGTAGTCTAAGTGTTTGTGCACAGGCGTGTCGGGGAAGTCGGTGACAATCGTGTCTTTCTAGTTTGTGACTTTTTGTAGTTTGATCTCCTGAGTGTTTCACGACTCTTGGGAAATTCCCATGAATAAAAAAACCTTTTGTTTACACAATCCACGATGTTTCTGTTCCTTCTTTATTTAACCAACTTTTGCAGGATGAATAAAACCAAACCTATCAGTGGAAGTTTAGTACTTTCTAGCGGTGATATCTGAAATAAGCCTTTTTTATTAGTAATTACAAACATCCAAGCATTTTTTAATGTAACATGGTTGATTATTTTCCTCTAAAGCAGTTCAAAGCATCTCAACTCTAAACCATGAACCAATAATATCAGTGCTGAGCAAACTTGTTGCTCAACAATAGCTAATGCTAAGGTGCTAACAGTCTTTCCTGTTTTGTTTTATAAAGCTGCATTTATAGACAAGGACCATAAATGTTAATGTAATCCAGGTAAGGGATTGTCAGGTAGAAAATATGCAGGAGACAAAAGTTAAGTGATATTCTGATTTAAAAACGTCAGACAGCTTCCTCTTGCCTCCACAGTTAATCCTGTGACTCTTGATACATCACAAAGACTTCCTGTCTTGGACACAGATGCGCCAGCAAGACGTGCACCAACGATTCGTCCTCTTGAAGGAATAGTTAAATATAAAATGATTGGATATAAATGTAGTTTTTTGCTGAACAGAAAAAAGAAGCAGAAGTAGGAGGTTTAATACATTTATTCTGCAGAATTGAACATGCATTTCTCTTCATCAGCGCCATATAGTTTCATGTTATAGGTCCATCAGGATTGAGATACATTCAGATAGTACAGCTATTCAACCAGATAATATCTCTGTTTGCAACTTAAATATGCACAAGAGAAAAAAAACAACTCATCTTTGGTCGAACCTAAAATGTCACATAAACACTCGGCCTAAACTGAGACGATTTGCCTTCTGCTGTCACGTCGGGTATGTGCCACGATTTACACGACAGTCAGCTGCAGAGATTAAGGCAAGTCCAGTGATGCTGTTCAGGACAGAGGGAGGGAGGCGGAGCGGGGGGCAGTTGAAAAGACAGATGGAGAGAGGAGCTCAGATGTAGACTGGTTGCTCCTGCGCCGTCAACAGGCGGTACATGGCTGCCGGCATCGTCTTCATGTGGATCTGCAGCAGAAAGAACCCAGAAGGTTTAGTTTTCATCTGGAAAATAATAAAGCAAACTAAAATGTTTGGGGAGATGGAGGCTGCTGGGCTGACGTTTTACTCCCCACTGTCGCTACATGCATGCTCAGCATGAGAGAATGCTGTAAAAGACCTAAAGGAGTGAAAGCTGCAAAGTCGATGACTCGATATAATCCAATCGGTTTCCTTAGATTGAAAACCTTTTAAACTGAAATTAAGCTTTTTGACTTGAAGGAATGGGGAGGATGAAGGGAAGGAAGAGTAGATGATCCTCTGAGCTCCAGGTGAAGCGTTTTTATAGGCGGCCGTTTGATTACTGGATTAGTTGAGAAATTTTATTTACAGTTTGTAATAAAAACATTCGATCTCTGCTTTATCACAAATGTGAGATTATTGGGTTTAGATTATTGTCACGGAAAATTTAAAAAAGCATTTCAAATATTCCTCACCTTTTTTACTAAATGAACATGCGTCGAGTTTTAAATGACAACCAGGTGATAAACTATTTTCAAATGTAAATGATCATGAGACTTCAAATCTTTTCTAGATTAAACCACCTTTTTTCCCACGTAATCTCTGTAAATTACATTCTAACGGGTCCTCTGATGAGAACTGGACTGAAAACTGGGGCAAAAAGGGATTTAAGGGCCAGCCGCCGATCGGAGAGAGATTTCATTTTTACTCCCGCTTTCATTTCCACTAAATGAATAAACTCCTAAACAAAAGTGGAGCATAAAGGATGATGAGATGTTGGAGGCAAAGGCATATGGATGTTTTGGTAAAAGATAAAACGGTTTGCGTGAGATCTGTGTTTTAGTCGCCGTTACCAGAGGAATTAAACGGTAAAGAAACAGATAACGAAGCGCCAGCTAATTAGGTTCTGAAAGCTGGGATTGTTTTACTTTTATTCTGAAGTCCTACCAGGCTTGTGCTTGTTCCTACCTCTCCCATGGCGTTGGACAAGATCTGAACGATCTTCTCATGAGGCGTCGCCACGACGCTCTGGCCGTTGATCTCGATGATTCGGTGGCCGACGCGGACACCGCCTCGCTCGGCGATGCCGCCTCTCATCAGGCTGCAGATCTGCGACGTCGAAAAGAGAAAGGATCAAATCGGCCTCTGGTAACAATGTAAAGAACCTTGGTGTTATTTTTGATCAGGATATGTCTTTCAAGTCCAATATAAAACAGGTCAGTAAGATTTCATTCTTTCACCTTAGGAATATAGCAAAAATTAGAAATATTCTCTCTAGGACTGATGCTGAAAAACTAGTCCATGCATTTGTTACTTTAAGGCTGGACTGTTGTAACTTTTATTAGCAGGAAGTTCACAAAATTCAGTTAAAAGTCTAAAGTTGGTCCAAAATGCTGCAGCAAGAGTTCTGATGAAACTTAAAAAGAGAGATCATATCTCCCCAATTTTAGCTTCCCTTCATTGGCTCCCTGTCAAACTTAGAATAGATTTTAAGATTCTTCTTTTGACATATAAAGC
>JAVLVB010000208.1:464911-488509 GCA_032876305.1 Orestias chungarensis
AAGCTAAGCACCTAGTTTAACACCTAGTTTAGGTCTTAGCTTAGCGCCTAGTTTAACACATCGCTTAGCACCAAGCTAAGCACCTAGTTTAACACCTAGCTTAGCACCAAGCTAAGCACCTAGTTTAACACCTAGCTTAGTTCTTAGCTTAGCACCTAGTTTAACACATCGCTTAGCACCAAGCTAAGCACCTAGTTTAACACCTAGTTTAGGTCTTAGCTTAGCACCTAGTTTAACACCTAGCTTAGTTCTTAGCTTAGCACCTAGTTTAACACATCGCTTAGCACCAAGCTAAGCACCTAGTTGAACACCTGGTTTAGGTCTTAGCTTAGCACCTAGTTTAACACATCGCTTAGCACCAAGCTAAGCACCTAGTTTAACACCTAGTTTAGGTCTTAGCTTAGCGCCTAGTTTAACACATCGCTTAGCACCAAGCTAAGCACCTAGTTTAACACCTAGCATAGCACCAAGCTAAGCACCTAGTTTAACACCTAGCTTAGTTCTTAGCTTAGCGCCTAGTTTAGCACCTAGTTTAGCACCAAGCTAAGCACCTAGTTGAACACCTAGTTTAGGTCTTAGCTTAGCGCCTAGTTTAACACATCGCTTAGCACCTAGCTTAGTTATGGTCTTTTCAGTTTCCATTGCCCTAACTCTCTTTCTAGCCTGTAAAAAAAAAGAATAAATAACACAGTAACTTAAGGAGAGAGCTGCTGTCAGGTAATTCACATGCTGTGAACCAATAAGATTTAAGGATATTCAGCAGGAAATGGTGTTCAGATTAGGATGTTGGAGTAGGGGAGCAGTGACACTAGAAGACTGGTATGGAGTTTTGAGTTTTCACAGAACAGCTGCAGCAAACCCAAGATAAACCTTTAGGCAAACATGTCTAAACACTTCTTTTCTACTTTTGGATCCTTGTATTATATATACAGAAACTATTTCATATCTTAAGGCATACTCAAGCAAACACGGGCTAATTCACATGTTCCTTTTTCACCTCTTGATCAACGGAGCAGAGCAGAAGTGAAAGTAAGATTTTACTCACCATCCACAAATGTGGGAAAGGGAGGAAGAGCTCGGCGAATCTGAGAAACCGCGAAAAACACAAAAAGTTCCCATCACATCTTATTTCAAATCAACACATTTACATTAAGAAAAGTCATCGAAAATAACCAGACAACAAAACAAATAATTTGTTGGAATAATAATAATTATTGCTTCAAACATGTAATCAATAAAATTTTGTTATAAATCTTTCTACCATTTCATTATAGAATCTTACATATTTATTCCAATACTTACAAAACTAACACTTAAATAATTAAATATGCATCTGCATTAATTAAACACAAGTTTAATTTAGCATTTAGATTATCCTGGAAGAATATATCATATATTACATATAAAATAATTAACAATACATGCATTAAACATGTAATGACTACAGATTTTAACGTATTTTAACATGTAAGGGGTGAGAATTCATTTAAAGAAATAATCATAAATTCATTTACTACTTGTAAAATAAAAAATACATAAATATTTAGAATATCACCATGTAATGAAAACAAATGATTAATCTTTTTTTTTTACATGTAATTAACTCATTAAGTACTTCATACATTTTATATATGTTAATATAAATGTGATTAATATGCAGAATACATATGTTGCTATCATTACTTTAAATTACATTTTTTTGTATGTTTTTTTGATTTCATTTAAATATTTCCATTTAATCTGAATAATTACAATAAGTGGTAAGCTCTTTATGTATGTATTTGAATAAATGAATTTTTTTAAAACATCTATTGAACACGAATATACAATAAATATTTCAGATTTTATTTATGCATTTAATGAATCACTAAAACATTGACATGTTTTTTGAAAGGGACTGCTCATTTGGGTTATTTCCATTAACCTATTTGTAAAGATGTATTTAATAACTTACTGATGTATTTAGTTTTATAATTTTTACCATCATAAAAAGGAACACAGAAGGGTCAAACACTGACCTCCTGGATGGATGCTTTCTGAAGGGGTGAGGATGGTTGAGCCTGAGCAGAAAGTTGCTCTGGACTCTGCTGCTGCTGCATTCGTTGACTTGTTTGTTGCTGTGTAGGTGTTGTAGGTGTGTAGGTCTGTGGCGCCCTTGACTGTGACTTGTAGCCTTGATGGTGGTAATTGTTGTGCTGGGAGTGCTGCGGGTCGGCGTTTCTGGATGCCTCTGCCCTCAGAGGACTGACGCTGTAGCGGGACGGAGACTCCAAAGCCGCCCGGGAAGGGGAGTGAGGAGAAGTCTGCAAGAAAGAGGTGTGAAATGAATTTTAAAAAGTCGCAAAATCAAGACCAAATGATGTGAAAAGCAGATGATATAGATAATTGTGTGAAACAGAGTTAACACTGTTTTGAAAACAATACAACAAATTTAGGAAATATCATCCAAGAAACCAGGAGAATTCAAAAAGGCTGATTGGTATTAAATTCAAAAGGTGTCTAACGACATCTCCAAATATCAAAACAGGACCATGGATCTCCACCAATTTCACTAACAAGCATTAAAATGTCAGATGGAAAATCTTACAAAACCTCTTGAAACCTTTAAAAAAAGCATTGCTAACTAGAAAGATGCAATAGCAACAGTTTGTGTAATATTTTTAACAGAGTAACAAACAATACGAAAAGACGTCTAAAGCGTCTACTGAACTTTCTGGTGTGCCATGAAGTTTCTTCTTTTTGGGGTCTCAAGTAAAAATCTGCACAAAATATAGAGACTCGACTTTCTATAGTCAACTGATTTTGACCAAATTAAATAAACAAAAAAATATGCCCAAAACTGACTAAGGTATACTAACATGATCAGCGGTGGTTTGCATTGGGTAGGCTTCTTCTTTGGGGCTGACCTCTTGTCTCATCACCCAGATTGGCTCTACTGGTTGGTCCGGGGTGTAGGGGGACCGCACCGTCTTGGTCTTCACTCCCTCAATAGCCTCTTTAATATCTTTAATTGCCAAGCTGATTGCATCTCCCGAGTCCTTTGTAACATCCTCTGGAAGACCCGCCAAATTCCTCTCAAACTGAGCTTCTCCCAAGCCAGCTAGCCCAGGTGACTGGGTGTTGGATTGGGGTTGTGACTGTCTGGATGCCAGACTAACAGTCTTGGTGATAGGGCTTTTATCAGAACTATCACCCTCGCTGTCAGACTGCCCATCATAATGGTGCAGCCGGCTGCCAACTGAGCGGTCTATAGTGAAGGGGCGTGACCCACTTTCCCTACTCTGCCTCTGATTGTGGTGGGAACTCTCTGTGGGGGAGGACGGACTCCCTTTTTGAACATTCTTCAGTCTAAGTCCGGCAAAAGACTCCTGCTGGGAATCTGGCTTGGCTTTGTTGGATTCAGTTCTTCGACTAGGTTGTCTACTAGATTCCCATTGTAGCTCAGGGTACGAAGTCATAAGAGGTTCCGGAAAAGAGTTTGGATGACATTTTAGCTCTGAATACGATTCGAAGACGGGCTCTGCGTATGTTTTCTGGTGGGACTCCGTGTAAAATTCTGCGTAGGTTTTAGGGTGCGACTCGGAGCAAGACGTTGAGTGCGACAGTGAACAGGATTCAGAGCAATCCTCTTCCTCCTCCTCAAGTAAGGGGTTGTTGTCAGGTAGGGAGCTCATGCTGATGTCCTCACTGAATTGCTCCAGCTGGGGAAAAGGTGGTACATCAGGAGAGGAGGGTGGAGTTGGTGACTGTAAAGGAGGTGGGCTGTGGAGAGGCCCGTCCATACTTAGCGAGGCAGCACTCTCCGTGTCTGAGCAGAGATCTGTAATTTCACTTCCCTGAGCTATAGGATCCTCTTCTGCATTCTCCATGACATCTTCCCGGTCCTCCTCCACCTTTTCAGCTTCTTCCACTGTGTGGCTACAGCTTGGGTTGTCTGCTGTTAAGTGCAGGATTCCATCATCCTCCAATTGATTTAGTTCCTCGTTATCTTTGACTTCCTTCAATTCATCTACATGCTCTGATTTGTACTCACTGTGGTCTTTTTGAGCTTCAGCCAGCGTATGTTGAGGCTCAAATTGCACATCGTCCATTACAGGAGCAGTAGAGAGATGGTTTGTAGCAATACCAGCAACTGGTGTCTGATCAGGAAAGGCTCTTTCCTGTGATTGGTTCAGTGCAGGATTGACAAAACCTTCCTGCTCTTGTATCTCCACTGGGCCTTCCTTCTCTCCAACAGCAGGCAAAGATTCCTGGATTCCTCTAAACTGCTGTCGCTGTCTGTGATTTCTAAGTTTGGGGTTTGGGTCCCCATGACGGCGATAGCGGGTAACGGCAGGGCGGTGTTGGTGTTGAGGACGGGGCTCGGCACCCTGACTCTCAGCCCCATCTGACCTGCTAGAGACGAGCGCAGGGGCCAGAGCAGGACTTTGAGACTGGCCAGGACTCGGGTATTGTGCTGACGGAGGCCGTCGGCGGTGACGCGAATGTCCGCGACCTGAAGGGTGATGATGGTGGTGATGATAATGACGACCGGGGTGCTGGTGTGGAGTCATTTCCCCATCCTGGTGTTGCATCTGACATGGCCTCCAGGACCGACGTACAGTCGGTTCTCCAGTGGTCCCGTTGGACTGCCTTGAGGGTACAGAGGCCGCCCTTTGCGCCTCCTCTGCTTCCCCCGTGGCCTCTTCCTGATATTTTTGACTCATTGCTGGGACGAGACTGGATCCAGGCTTTCTAGAATAGCTTTACAGATCATTAACCCACTCACAGACCAACCTAGCAGAGAAGGGACAGACAGAAAATGTTACTTAGTTTGTTTGTTGAAAGATATAAAAGCATTTAAAATACATAGTAAGTCCGACTTACCACAACGAAACGTACATTGCTGTAATTCAGGTAAGTGTTTTTTTTGTTTTTTTTTAAACAATTACGGACATTTTATTTTGCAAGTGTCTAACCTGAATGATCTGATGTTCCTTTAGCTCATTTCAGTTTTTAGATTTACTTGTTCTAGCTTTCTGTCTATATGAAACACCCTGACACTTTTTTCTTTACTTTTGTGTTTTTACATAAACAAAAACCCCACATTGGCCAAGGAAATGGTTGTACAGTGTCTTGCTTAAGCATTAACAGCTGTTGTCAGCATTATTGGAATTTAATTTTAACAATACACAACTGTAATGTTGGAGGAAAGAATACATGATTACCAATAAATAATTGACAACTGAGGTGTGTTGTTGTATTTTACCCCCAAGTAAAGACCTCATACAAGCATGTAGTTACAACTGCAGATCTTCTAGAGTACGGCTCAACTAGCCTGACACGTCTTGAGACAAAACTTTTCTCCACTATTCTTTGCAGAATAGGTCAAACTCAGTCAGACTAAATAGAGAGTGTTCATAAATACCAGTTTATATCTGTGGTAGCCACTATTCTGATAGTCCCCTAATATCATATAGTATATTTGCAAACATTGAAAACATTTAGCACATTTTTTCTCTCCTAAATACATTTTACATTCTAAAGCATCATTTCATGTGGCAGTCTTGGAAGCGGCCAGGTAAACAAAGTTAGCCACTGTTAAGTATTACCTATTGGTAATAGAAAGCAGCAACTGAAAACCCTGTCATGCTCAATAAGGTAAAATCACCACAATGCTGAACAACTACAAAACTGGTTCCAAAGAATCACTTGCTAAAGTGCAACAATACAAGAAATTGGTAATAAATATTCTACTTTAACAGATGTTGTCAGTGGTTGAATTTAGCATTCCAGCATTAGCTCCTGATGGATTACAACTGTGCTTGAATCTTCCACTAGGACAATGATTATGAAATTATAGTCAGAGATACCATTAGATGGTTTAGATCAAAGTCTATCCATGAATTAGAATGGCCTACTCAAAGTCCAGATCTAAGTCTTAGAATGAATCTATAGTAATCCTTAAAAATTTTGCTCCAAAATGCAAAGATTTCATTTTAAACATGGAAAGCTGTTTGAATCGTTTGCCAAGTGGCTTCACAAAAATTTTATAACTCAGATGTGATTGGAAATTACCCACAGAATAGTTTTTTTTTTCTTTAATGACACGATTATACATTGCTTTGTGCTGGGGTGTCACAAAAAAATCCAAATAAATATGTTGAGGTTTGCAGCCACAATGTTGCAAAACAATAAAAATTACAGGCTGTTTGAGAACCGGCACTGTAAACGCATTAAAAAAAAGCCAAACTTGACGTGATGTTTAACGTTTGCCCCAACCTGTTTTTGTCTCACTAATACTAAAAATGTAAATCCTCCAGAGAAGCGCTGCACTTTAATCTGCAGCCTTCATCTGTCCACTAGCAGCTGGCACAAGATGGGGGGAGAAGGAGGAGGAGGAAGGGCAGGAGGACAAGGAGGGACCTACATCTGGTACCCGATAGGATCTGACAGAGGGGAGCAGATAGGGCGGCACTCTGAATAATAAATATGCTCTGTGAACGAGAAACCGGCAGCCTCGTTTTGATACTCATTTAGCACGACAGGACTATCAGGGTTTCCATCAGGAACCTCCTGGCGTTCCATCCATCGTCTACGAGAACGACGTGAGCGTAGCACGACTGTTACCTACTGAGTGTCAAATGTGTCCCTGAGGTATGAAAGATAAGCTAGAAAGCATGATTCAAGGTTAGCTAAGGTAACTTCACACAACTTGGTTTTGTTTTGTCGTTGGTTGAGGATTTCCTCTGCAGATGAAAATTTACTCATCATTTTTCAGCTCCAGAGAGTTGTCAATACCAGTAACCATGGCAACAAGGTGTTGTTGTTGTTTTTTAAACCACAGGCAGATGATTAGCATCTCAAAGGCTCAAAGGACACCTGAACTGCGACATCGAATCCGAGAGGAATTTAAAAAGGGAGGATTCGTGGATGCAGAGCAGAAGTCTGAGCCATCTCTTCCATTCGTCATTTGTGGCAAATGTCATACATTATCCCCAACTCCAACGTCTCCCTGCCTGGCCTTTTTTAACCACACAGCTGATCTACGCAAAATCTATACCGTCAGTCTATCACTTTTGACATGACAAGATATAAAGAAGTTCAAGAGGTATACCTAAAAGAGTGGCATTTAGCAAACATTAAACGTATAATTGGACCTCTTTTTACTTTTGTGAAACTGATCAACACATCTGTCACCATACAGATGTTTTCTGGGTAACCCAAGACAGAGGGCAAAGGTTAATGGAGATCCAGTAATTTGAGCACTAACCACAACTTCCATGATGGGAGTTTCTAATAGGAGAGCGCAGGGACTCCCAGGATGGCTTAGTTTTTTCAGCAAAACGGACCGGAAAGCAGCGAAAACTTCAAATGAGGCGAGATGGGGAGAAAACGCCAGTCTGGGTCACAGATGGCCCGGCGGTGAGGCCGATGGTCGGACCGGGCCTCCGAGTCCGGGAACAGGAACCGCATCGCCATCTGTCGAGCTGCAGTGAAAGCTGCTCAGTGGGAGATTTGAAGGCATGATCAACTAGCTGAAACCGACAAACATATCCTGACAACCCATTAAAGTCTACATTAGACACGCGGGATGCATCTGTTGAATGATTACATAACTCTATTGAGCAACAGTAATTGTAAAACTGAGTGTCTGGAGCGCAAAGATCAACAGAGGAGGTCAGCCTGATGATGAATGTATAGGAAAAATGATTACCACTGATGAGAGAAAAAGGCTTCCGGAAGGATAATTTATATATTTCCACAAATACATTTCTGAAAATCTGTATATCGTTTAAGGAATCAAAATTGTTCAATTTTGTCATTTCAAACTTAAAGCAACACTAAAGAAGTTTCATTTTTGGTCAATTTTGGTTGCCAGTGTGGACAAAAGAGGTAGTGTTTTTGCCTGGAGGAAAACTGCATTTCCCATGAGCACCAGCGCATAGAGTCGTAAAATCCTGATCAGCTGGATTGAAGTACATTTCTGTTTCCAGTGTCTGTGTGAAGGATAAATCGTGATGAGGTGGTGAATCTAATTATGGTGAAACAATGTCAGATGATGATGTTGATAATAAGAAACGGGGGAAGTGACGTATGCCGAAAAGCAGTCAGCAAATTTGTAGTTGTTTTGTGTGACAGGGCTCCTACCACCCTCCTAAAAGTAGCTTAGTGCCGGTTAAAGCATAACGGACCCCCTCGGGCCATGACAGAGGTGTCATTCAAAGAGCTGTAAGTCCAAATTTAATCACAAAAGTAATGAAAATATTTTATGAAGGTTGAAAAAATTATTAGTGTTGCTTTAAACACACAGAAAGGACAAATAATGCCTCATTTCTACTGAGCAAATAGACTTTACCCATATGGCACCTTTCTGAATATGGAGTGAAATAGATTGATATTTTAATAGAGTTTTATCCTATAAAAGTTATACTGTTTAATTGTTTAAATGCATATTAACAACAAATTTAATGTTAAATTTAACACTTTACTTAATAATTGATGTAATTTTGTCCATTCAAAACCTCAGGACTCACTTTAGTTTATTCTAATAATCATTTCACGCCCGCCCTGATCGATGAACTGTCTTGTGTGACGCCAGTGGCTCCGCCCCCAGGAAAGGTGAATTACCTTTTACAACAAAAACGACAAAGACGAACAAGCGTATCAAACCTCACCGACAGCCGCCCAGCCTCTCAGTGGATACAAGTGAATTATATTAACCTTGTTTGGAGGAAGCGTCATCTAAGATGAAAACGCCGACAGAGAAAATGTGGGTTGTTGTCGAATACGCAAGCATTGATTTCTGAACATTTAAAAAAAAATCCAGCACCTATTCTTCTACGGATCTCAATTAATTTATCGGCAAAACGAATGACAGAAAATACAAATTGCGCCCCGATTGAGGGAAAGGCCGAGTAGGATGATGGTGGGAATGCCAGAAGCTTTGACCCAATGGAGAATTCCTATGTGTTTCAACAGAAAAAACCAACAAAAGAAAAAAAAAAACAAGATAAAAAGAGATGCTGACACTTTCCAGTGCTTGTTTGATCAGACCAACTTTTTGGTGTTGGAAAAAGATAAATCTCCCCCACCCAGTCTGAATAGCAACATTTAAATCCTCCCCGATGTTTTGAAAAAACCCCACTTTGTGCAAATAAATCAATTAGAAATATGCCTTTTCTGATTTTTCCTTCAGGCAGAGTCGCCCTCTGTTTCTCGCTCCCTATCAAACATTTTTATCATGAATAAAATAAACAGCTAAGGCTGCAGTGAAACCAATAAAAATCAAATCTGCTTTTTGATTATTATGTACTCCGTAAACACGCTGCCAGAGAACCAGAGGCAGCGGTCCACCGCGGAGGGAAAAAGGGAGATTTATTGTTCTCATACGAGAACATTCAACCAGCTGGTCGCATCCTGCTTCAATTCACACCATGGGACTTTGGCAATACAGTTAATGTGTTCAAATTGCCATAAGACTGAAAACAGAATCAGAGAGCTAACAGGTCCAGGTGGCAAACGTCTCTTTCTCCGACGACTATCTCATCTCTGAGTACTGAAACACACAAATCACATCAATCAACATGTCAAAACTACAAAGATCTATGTTTTAACCAATAAACACATCAGCAAACACAGAGTTCATAGAAGTAATGGGTTTAGTTTTAGCTGCACTAACCCTTAAAACACTAAACATGAATATTCCTTCTACATAACCTTAAACAAGCAATGTCCGTAGCAGAAGATAACGACATTTAACAGTACAAACTATACGTCAATATTATCGGTCTCCTGATCCGATACAGATATCGGATATCAGTTTTATGTCAGCCAAAACACAAATATTGGAATATATAGGGCTACATCTAAAATCTCCGCTATCAGAACTGCAACACAAGCAATTTGTTCTAGCATCTGTTTCATGCAACTGTTGCAAAATTTTCCATTTATTTAATTTAATTGTTTCTTTAAAGAAAGTTTAAAAATGATGCAACCCATTTATTAACAATAATTGGATCTTTTTTTTCTCACAAGTATTGTTCTGTGTGTAATGTCACTTAATCAAGTGTTTTCCAACATTCCCCTTCACAAACGTAATAGAAATCTAATTAATTCATGCTGATACATCGTATCGGGTCAATATCGGTATCGGGTTATTCTGAAGACTGAAATATCGGTATCGTATCAGAGGTGAAAATGTTTTACAATATATTGTATTCTGCAGGATCAAACAGACCTTTCGCTAGTTAAGGTTTATTACGCCCCATACCATTTTATTTCTAGAGGACTTAAAACTACTAAAAGAAATTTAGATAATAACTTGATTTCAAATCTTTCAAAATAAAAACAAAAATAAGAAATAAAACTAAATCCTGGGATATCTAAAACCATTAAATACAAAAGCATGAAGAGCTGAGAAATTATCCCATGCTCAGCCTGTTCCATCAGTCCAGCCTCAAAAATGATTCACTTCGACTAGCAGAGTTCAAATCTGTTCATCTGAAGCAATATTTGAGGTCTTTATAAGCTCCTCCCACCTTAAGATTGAAGCAGAAATCATTAATCAAATCGTTTTGAATTCAAGATCAATTTTGAATCAAATTATGGCCTCAAAAATCTGAACTTTTCCTATCGATTTTGACCCCTAGATTTTTTTGGTCATTTTACGAAGCATCCCCTTAAATTTGTAAATAAAAAAAAACACAAATAATAAATAATAAAACCCTGTATTATTCAAAATTAAACAAACGTCTTTTCTTTGCATCCTTAACATTTTAGATCCAAATCTAAAAACAATGGTGGATTAAACGTTATGTAATGTTTGACTAAGATATGTCCTTCTCCATGTAGCCTCTCTGCTCTCCTTCACTACAGCAGATGAATTTATAGTTCACTGATGATAAGCAGCTTTAAAAAAAAACTAAAACCCCAGAGAAACGGACGTAGCTCTGGAGGAGCTGCAGAGATCCCGGGCTCAGAATCAGAAGCGGCTCTGGTGCTCTGAGACCAAACGAAAAGAGTCCACAGCCTGATTCCTCCTCTGGATCTCCCACTGGTGACCAACAAACGCTCCACGCTCAGTTGTGATCAGGGGCTTTTATTTTGAAGGCCTGCTGGGCTTCAGAAATCCCTCACTGTGATCACATTCGGTTTCATTCAGGCCCAAAACGGTTCTGGAGGAAACCCCGCATCTGTGGTTCTGGGCCTGTCAGCTGCACAGACGTCCTGCACCGCGTCACGGTTGTTGTTTTAGTTTGGTAGATAAAACACAGAAATCTATTTCTAATAGATGCTCCATCTTTCACCTGTTTCATTGTCAGCTGTAAAATCCTGCAGACATGATGAGTGGAGACGACAGGCCTGCTTTTACCTGCGAGTCAGAGGCGAGGTTCGGCTCCGGTCCACATCTTCCCCGGCGGTCCCGTCGGTTCGGTTCGCCAACAACCTGCTGGGATTAAAGCCCCCCCCCCTCCCCCTCTGCAGAGTGACGTCGGACTGGATTAGCGATGGATGCTGCTAAGCCACGCCCCCTCCATCAGCAGAGCTGCGACACGGGCCGAGCCAGGATGGGACTGCCGAGAACGATCCGCATCTGAGAACCGGCTCTTTTAGGGGAACGACGGGAGCCAGTGAGGATCCATCTGTTTGGCAGCTGTCAGATCATCATAATATATTTTCTTTCTTTTTAAAAGATGTATTTTTAGTCCACTGACTTTAATTGAGTTTGCTTGGCCGACTACATTAAATAAAATAATGTCAATGCAGCCGTTTAATTAGCCTAAAAAATGTAAAAATGAAACTACAGTATTAGTTCTTGTGATATTTTTTGTGTGTAAACTCAACTGTTGGTTGGGGGAGGGAAATATGGCAGAAAAGTTTATCATTATTACTTTTTCTTCTATCATTTTAAATTGATAATAACACAAATGCTCGTTAAAATCATATACCAATCTAAAACAGGCTTAGTTAGCAGTTACACAAAGAAGTGTTTTGTCACTAAATTGCACACAATGACTGCATGTAATCATGTTTTTAAATTTATCCTCACTCTCATGAAACAAATTGAGAGGAAAAAGAAAAATATCACTAATCTTAATTTGTCATTGTAACAATAAGTCAAATTATCCTCATGACTTAAATGTATCACAATAACAAGAAACGTTGGGACTGGATAAAACATGGGAGCCATTAATTTCCTTTTTTTTTTCTTTTAAGGGTTGATTGGGTCTAATTGTGCATTCGCCTGTCAGATTTCCCACTAAGAAAGTTGTGGAAATGTACTAATGCTGAATTCGGCACCCAATATGGCCGCTCCTCTAGGTAAACTGTGATGACACAACAACATGCAGACCAATCAACAGAAACTTTCTTTGTAGTTGTGAAGTTTTTTTCTCTCAGATCTCCTAATTTAAATATAAGTTGTCCTTTCTTTTATGTAAAGAATGGAGATTTTATGTTCAGATTTTTAAAGGGAATAATATTTTAGTACATTAATTATTTATTTGATGATAACTGCTGTGTGGATGTTGGTTTTAATTTACCGAACAACCATGGTCGTTCCAATGTCCGAATCCTGACTTCTCAGATAACAGGAATGCTGGTAACTCAGGTGCGAGGTAAATGAAACGCACCATACAGTCCACACCAGGAAAGTTTTCTCAAAGCCAGAGAGAAAAAGAGAGAGAGAAAGGTCAGCTTTAGACATAGGCTTGGTTTTTTCTACATCTTAACTACAGACATGAAAAAAACTAGTGAGTGCTTTTCTTTTTGTTTTATACATTTTTACATCTATTGCTGTTTTGTTTATGAATTTCACACAGCATAAAGTTGCAAACCAGTAAACAGAAAGTGTGTATTTTATATAGTAAGTCCTTAATCCATTTAGTTGTTGTTTGATCATGTGTTTTCTAAATCTCTGTTCTATTTTTTGAAGGCTTTAACTGCCTATATATAAGTTATGTTTATTTACCAATAGTTTTTATTTTATTTTGTACATACTTTCTATACAACAAAATCTGATGAGCCACTTCAGAACAGAAAAAAGCAGCTCTGCTTGGTGAGCTGATCCAAAAGAACCGGCTCTCTTTAAAGAGACGGAATTCCCAACAGTACAGAGACCCGCCGATGGGGGCGCTGCTTTCCGTCTGATTGTTGCTTTGGTGACAGGGAGTAAATACTTACAAACGTGTTGATGAATGTTTATTTATTAAAGCATCTTTTACTGTCATAATTCTCCTGTTTGGAATAACCAGGATATTTAGAGGCAAAACTAAATCAATTTTGTAAGGCTTTGATCTATTATTATTATTATTATTATTATTATTATTATTAACAATAGATTTGTTCATATTGTTTGTTAAAATAACCTCTTGGTCAACTAAAGTGTTTTACAGCATGTGAAATAAAGCCAAATATATAAAATACAATGAAAGAAGCGACGTGTGAACAAAAACCCAATTATTGACTATATAGGATAAAAATATAATAAAATATGTGATATAGGGTGAAATTGAAATAAAAATCCAACATTCTGTTTCTGTGAAAACAGAATTGAATATAACATGAAAGCAATTAAAATGATTTCTAATACAAACATTTTGTGACCTTTATTGTTATTATTATTATTTTTGTCAATGATATTATGGATAACTGACACACATGTCCAAAGAAGCAGACTCCTCATAGCTTTGTACAAGAGCGTATTAATGGAAAGTTTTGTGGAAGGATAAGATTGAAAAGGTCTGTAAAGTGGAGTGAATTTGAACAAAGCAGTGGACCTGAGCCTCAAGGTGTCGGAGCACTAACCTCATTTTATCAGCAGTGCATCTTTAGCCTGGAACAGATTTATGTATTTGTGTAAATAGCAAGGCGTAAATTTGTGCATGTAAACAGATAATAATAAAAATAATAATAATAGCTATTGCTGCCAAGCTTTCTAATAACCCTTACGTAATAAGGTTGGGACCTGTGCTCATTTCTGAGATGTTTTAGCCCACTTCCTGTTGTTAGACAGCTACTGCTGTTGTGAGATCTTGGCAGGAACCAGGCCTGGGTGTGGCAAATAAAATGTGACTAAATAAGTGGGTTAATCACAGTTATTTTAATTTAGGAGGGCAGATTAGATTTCCTCATATGTCCAGGTTAATTAGGACAGCTGTTTTGTTTCAATAAATAAAACAATCAGGTGTTTTATTTTTTACACTGATCTGGTCTATGGGAAGAAACATATTAGTTCTGTGAAGATAAAAGCGCTAAAATCCTGATAGCCTAAGGCCAATTAGCTTTAGTTTTTTGGCTTACAAGACTCGGGAATGGGACTCAGGCGTTGCAGTATGGCTGGAACTTGCTGTCTCCAATCGAACAAGGACATTTTAAACAACGCATCAGTTTTCGCAGCCTCTCCATCGGATCTCTTTTCTCTTGTCTCCACCTAATGTTGCCTCAATCCCACACAGATCAGTCACCACTCTCTGTTGCTAAGGAGGTCTGTGAACCTTTAGATTTAAAAATATAAACCTGTTAGAGAGAGTGAGACGGGAAAGATGATCACTGGATCATGCCATCTTTGTTCTTATGGTTTGTTTGCTTTTCAGAAAACGCCTGGATGTCGGTTTAAACATAGTTTTCCATCGGTTGTAAGGATCTTAATGGTCAGAATCTGTCATTAGGGACCCAAGAAAGAAACAGTGGTCAGTTGAGGTTACAGGTAGAAAATGTGAGGATATTCAGACAAGCTGCTGTAGTTCAGAAACCATAGCAGGTTAAGGAGAGAAATGTGTTCCAGTGTTGTTTCAAGCAAAAAACGTGTTTGACAAATGAAACTTACACAAATTCAAGGGTAGTTAACAATGTGTATGGAATCGTTTAAACTATATTTATGCAGTTGTACAGATTCCCAGATTACGTAACTTGTGATGATGCACTTCTGTTTGTCTGAGGGAACACTTGCAACAGCCTTTCCACTGGTAAGTGTGGAGCAAGTGCGAGAGTTTCTGTTTGTTTCTTCTTGTGCTTATCCCTGAAAAGTCTTGTAAAAAGTAAGAATGACGTGCTGTGATTAAATATCGTGTTTTTACCAAATTTTTAGCTTGTTGACCGAGGATCATCAGGGCCGAAGCTTTCCTCATAACAGGACATGTAAAGGTCAAGGGTCAGGAACTGAGTATTCTGCACAAGTGTTTGGTTTGTTAGCAGTCTGCATTCATGCATTTCTAGTGCATTTCTGGACAAGTTAAGGCTGTACATGGAAGCTCCTCGAACAACTACATTTGAATGACTTTTTAAAATTGCAGATGAGACTGTAGTTGGCAAAATGGCAAATTGATCATTTGACCGCAGTTGATGCCTGCGCATGGTCACGTTGCCAATGAAGGTGGATCCAACTTGGCTAGTATGAGACCTGACCATGGAGGAGACGATTCACGTCGCTGCAGACCACCACACATCCTGGACACAAACTGGTAGAATTTACACTAAACTATTGTATTAGAAGGATTTCTTGTCAATATCTTGAAATTGACTCTACAGAGAGGAATCTGCAACACAAGTTCCCACGGAGTCGGGTTCTGCAACATCTTACAGCCTAAACAGTCAGCTGCGCTAATCGTGAACGTATTTGCTGCCTTTAATTTTATTCTTTTCTTAGTCTAAAACACTAAGTGTAAATACAAACATACAGTTCCTTTCATTCTGAAATGAATTAACATTAAAATTTACAGATTTGTACCTTATGCATGTAGGCTTTGAGCAACAGAAAACATTGTTTGTGCACACAATCTTAGCCAGTAAGGCTGATTCTGACCATCTTTGTGGTCTACAGTCCATTCCTTGACAGGTCAGCCCTAAGAACGTCCACAAGCTACGCTATTGTTCTGGTGCTCAGAACGCTGTGTGTGAACGGTGTGAGGGGAAACTACCTGGAATCTTCTGCTGCTTAATGATTATGCATTTCGTCACGTCTAATAAATAACAATAAAGCTTGTGGTAGTAAACGGGTGAACCTCTGGATAAAACCTTTTATCTGACAGCAGGAAAATACATGTCATTGTCCAAACAAACGCCTCTGGGAGGAAGAGTTCAGTGATCTTACAGCAGAACAATTTTTTTTTAAATGTGACGGGATGAGAAACAAATGTAAATGAGGCTTCTGTTTCTTTAATAAATGGAGTAATTCCTTGTGCAGCTTGACTGTTTTTCTCCTCAGCTGCTCAGTTTTATCCTGGAAGTCCGCTTGTTCCGACTTAATAGCTTCTCCAGGGGAGGGATTGTTCTGAACCGGGGAAGAGGACAGCACTTCTTTTGTTTTGGAGTCAGATTTCTAACGGCAGAATGTTTCCACATGGCTGCTCTCTGAAGGGCCTTGCAGCAAAGCTAGGCCTCCCTTGTCACCTTTAGTCACGTTAAGATATGTTTTATGTGGACCAGCACAGAGTTGTGCAGAATTGTTTAGTGGAAGGGATGGGATGCAGTTTTTTGTGTGTTTTGTCCCCCACAATTGAAGTATGTGGCGCATATTTAAATGTACCCTGTTTGTCTATTTTCTAGGGTCAGGTTTAGCAGAAATAATCTGCAATCACATAAAATAGAAGAACAACTAAAAAAACAGATAAAGTGCTGCAATGACCCTCAAAGGAAGCAAAAGTGCAAGTGCTACCAACCTGCTCCTGACCAGTAGGGGGAGTCAATCACGAGTTAATCTCAGAACAGATCTTTAATATTGTGATGTTGTGTAATTTTGCAAACATCTGTAAAAGACATGAAGTATCAAACTTTGTTCTGGAAATCCAATGAAATAAAGACAACCTGTTTTAGATGAGGGATTGGTCCTGTTTGATTTACAGATTGACTCCCCCGTAGTGGTTTGGAGCACCTCTGTTTTTTGAAAACAACTTTGGAGCATTTTATACCCACTGTTGTTGCCATTTACAGCATTTTCCTTAACGCTCCTTTCTCCATCATTGTAGCATGTTTTGCATTTTGGTCATTTGTTTTGGGTTCACACTTAACTCCCTTTATCCAGGAATTTTTGTTTGTAACAACTGGAAAATGCACAATATATAAATAAAAAAATAAAGAATAAAGAATGAATACACCCTCCTTCCTTGCTTCTCTTCCATTTGTGCTTCTTCTTCCATCGGCTTCCCTACTTTTCCTACTGTCATAATTGTAGTTTTACCTCATCTGAAGAAATACTCGTCCTTTCCTCTATTATCTTTCAGCAAATCAAAATTCAACAAGTTATCAGTAATTCTTGGAATGGATAAAATGCCATGCAACGCACATGACGTGGGCTAAATTCATCCAGCAAGTCTATGTGTCACTTTGATATTTTTCTAAATTTAGATTTTTTTGCATGCATTTTTTCCCCATTTAAACAATTTCATGTAAATTCTCTACAACCGGAAAGCGACACCAATAGACAAAAGAAAAATTAAGGACAAAAGTAACTATGGACGCCGCCGTCTGTGGATAGATCTTGCAGTTGTTGAACAATCGGAGCCAACTGTATCGTCACAAGATCAGAACAGAATGAAGGAGGCTGAGAGAAAGAAGAAAGCTAAACTCAGCACTGCTTGCTTCAGACATTGTTCACTCCCAGATTTACCAGGCCCCGCTTCTTCTGATGCACAATTATTACTCGTGTCTCGCATCAATCATGTTATAGTTGGTCAAATGTGATTCATTTTAGTACCACATGTTGAAAGTGGCACAAATCAGACTTTTTTGGAGGGGTAAAATTAATTTGGGTCATTAATTCGGCCATGAAAATGTCAGGTTTGGGTTGCTTATGAGCACAAGAATTGTATTTTGGGTTGCATTTCTCTGGCGTGTAAATCTAGTCTTAGTATCTATATCTATAACCACAAAAACAGCAGGAACGTTCCTGCTGTTTTTGGATCATGCATTAGTTTAGAACAAGTCCAAGTAGAAACAGATGCTCAATTGCTCTATTCTTCTTTGCCAGCATTCCTGAACTGTAATGAAACAATTGAGATTCAGTCTTCTCCAAATTCTCCTTTAGAGACAAACTTAGTCGTTAGAGATTTTGATTTGTGCAGAATTAGCTTTCTGAACCTTAACAACAAGAAGCAGTTGATTGTGGCACTTCAAACAGACTGTTGGTGGTTTTTTAAAAATAGTTTTCTTTCAAAAAAAGAGTGCGTTTCTGCAACATGGCCACTAGAGGTCAGCAAGTCCTTTTACCCTCCACAAATGTGTTTCTTTTTATTGTGTATTAAACAGAAACACTTAAGATTTTCTGCTGTTTATTACAGCCACTTCAGGTTCATTATCTCACTTGCTTACCTCATCGTGATGGAGTTCACTTTATTTCCCCCACTACTGCCATTGTAGTTTCACTGTTTAATGTTGTCTGATGCATGTTGCTGGGTAACAGAGTCAATCAGCTCATTAGATCATATTTTGCAGCAATATCTTTCCAATTATGGTTAAAAAGGCACTTCCTGATTGAATGGGATTAGACAAGAAAGTATTTTTTTAGGCACTTTAATAGAACATGGAAAGATCTGGACCGAAATGTTCTTTACTTTTTAGGTCTTTTGGGAGAAAAGAAGGTCATAGCTGATCAAAATCCCTCTATGTGTATTCATTTGTTTAAAACAATTAATGATTTATTGTAAAGATTCCTACGGAAAACATCGTACTTGATGTTCGAAGCTGAGTGGAAAGTTTATAAAGAAAACATTAAACATGGTGGTGGTAGCATCATGCTGTGGGGGGAAGCTTTGACTCAGCAGTAACAGGAAAGCTGCATAAAGGAGATGGGAAGATGGAAGGAGCCAAATCCAGGACTATCCTGGAAGAACATTTGTTAGCGGCACAAAACCAGAGACTGAGGTGGAAGTTCCACTTCTTCTTCTTCATCTTCCAACAGGAGAACGACTTGATAATTTTTGCTCACAGACATTTTTTCATGCAACCTGGCAGAGTTTGATTTTTGTTTTAACCAAGTACTAAAAGCTGGTAGAGGCAAACCGGAACATTCCTGTATGAGTAAAATAAAAGGCAGTTTTACTTGCATCCTGAACGCCTTTTCGGATTTTGATCTAAAAAGAAATGAAAAGGCATGCAGTGTTTCCCTTTTGTTCCTCTACAACACATCAATTTGTGTTTGTACATAACATCAGAGCAATATGCCGTCATGTAACGCCATTCAGGTTTTGAGCTATTCCCTCACATGCCTCACTTTGAGTCATGTGACGAGAGCTCATCCAGATCCTTATGTGCTGTCATGCTTTCTTCCTGTAAAGCTTAAAGTCTTACCCTAAAAGATAAGTCAGCATGGACAGAGAGCAGACAGCATCACTAATTGGTTGTCTTTTCAGCCTTGGTTATATTTCAGCTGTTTGCATTGTAACAGATTCATTTGCGTTTAGCTAAATGGTGACAACTTTCTTTCATCGTTCTCGTGCTGCAGAATAAAGAGTAAGGCTTATAGTTTATCTTTCTTTTTGCATTTTGTTACCTCCAACAATATTTTGTGTCCTCAGTTTTTCTCTTTAGCTCATCATTTACCTTCCTTTCTCCTCCCACCCTTCCTCCCCGACCTCAGGCTCCCTTTTTCTTCTCCTCCTCTTTGCAGTGTGCTGCCAGTCTTTGAGCAGGAGAGACACTCAGACAAAAACTCCAGAAAGGTTTTGAGGAGAAAAAACCAAAAAAAACCAAAACAACCAAAACCAAAAAGTTTTTTTTCGCTTCTTTTATTTTCTGCACTTCCTCTGAGGAAGATGGCATTTAACCTCCAAAAGAAAGCAGCACTTCTCCACATCTACCTGACTTTTGTTGGTGAGTACTTGTTAATGCTGGAGAATAACGACACTTGCAGATGATTCATACTTACCGTTCCTTCTCTCTGTTTCTATTCCTGGGCTCAAAGCCGCAGTCCAAGCCCACAGCCGGCTGCTGCCAGGCTCATGCAACTTTGAATCCAACACCTGCGGATATAAGTCAGACGCTGACTTCCCGAGCTGGACCCTGCACAGAGATGGTACTCTCAGAACATTCCAACCTGCGTCTTTAAGGACTGTTTCTAATAATTGGTTGCTGTTCATGATGCTTTTATTGGTACCGATTTGTTGGCTGAAACCCTAAAGGTCTGTGGTAGGAAGAGCCCCATCTGGTCTGAATTGACTCCAGCATCAGTCAACATCTGGAGGGTGTGAAATAACACATTTTGGAATTCACCCAGCTCATATGAATGAGCCACACTACAAACCCATATCAAAGTTATGTCACCGTTTATTTGTGTAGCTCAGAGTGTGATGAATAGTGCTCAGTTGTTTTCTGAGTGATTATCCAGACATTTGTTGTGCATGCATGTCTCTATGCTGAAAACATAGTCCATTCACAGGATGCATCTTGGGAAGACTCTAGTTGCACAAATCTCTGAGGATGCATAGTCCTTTGTGCAGAAGCAGCTGGACTGTGTCAAGCTGGTTGTGACATGTGCTTCAAGGCCACACTTCATGTCACTTTATTCATGACATTTAAAGATAAGCAAACGATACTGTTTCATTAGCCTCACAATAACCGTAACTTAAAATACATTTATTTTCAAGGCCTATGAAAACAACAGATTTACCCTGGGAAACCCAGAACTTATAACATATTACCCAACTAAAGTATTGGTAGAGTTATAGTTATAAACATCAGGCTATTGCTCACCAAGATTTAATCTGCTGTCAAAGAAAAACTATTGTAGTTGTTTTCAGAAACATTTGGTTATATTTGATTGGCTGGTAAGAGGGAAGTTATTGTTGTAACAAGTCAAATTCAAGTAATGGGTTCAAAGAACAACTTTTAATTCACATTAGAAATCTCAGAGAACCTTTAACCACTTTAAATAATCAAAGAACTCTCACAAGAGAAAGACAAAGTTAGGCCTCAATTGTTTAAACAACATTTTAGTCACATGGACACAGACTAGTTTTATTTGCCAACAGAGGCTAGACTGATCTGAGCCTAAAACACAACATTCAAATTCTTTCTTTCTTGATGTTTTTGCTGAGTTTATGAAAAAGACAGAGTTTTCACCTCCACATGAAAGTGGACAGAGCAAAAGAGTTTGGAAATTTGACATTTCACATGGAGATGTCTTTCTTGCAGCCATTAAGGGTCAAATTTGCAACTTTTCAGCATCAAGCTAACAGCAGCTAGCTCAGAATCAAGCTAACTCGTAATCAGAGTAACAATAACAGTAATCATAGAGAATCCAACAGTAATTTGTAATTGCTTAGCTTAAAACTAAACCGAACAAATCTATCAATTCATCAAAGGGAAACTAGAAGCTAATTAGAGTAACGAGAACGGCTACACTGACCCAAGGAAGTAATTAATGAGCACTATAAAGATAAATCGTAGTCAGAAGGATGCAAACAGTTACATAAACTCAAAATGGCAGCTAATCAGAAACAGGCTATTAGCTATTCAGTATTGCTAGTGCTTCTTCAGAATCAAATTTAATTATAAGCTAATATCTAACAAGCTAATTAATATCTAAAGAGCTAATCAAAGTAAAGCTAGCTGTGTACCGGAGGACATCAACAATAATTTAACAAGCTAAAAAAAACAATCTGAGTTTAGCTAACAGATAAACTTTGTTCAGTTTAGAGCTGCAGCTGCTGCATCTAAGATTGGGATTATGAAAATTGGGACTTTTTCAGCAGGTCTTAAAGTGATGCGAGGAGCGGCCATGTTGGATCTCAAAAGCAATGTTTTAAATAAATTCTCAGACTTTCAGTTTGTCAAGTCTGACTTTGTGTTGGTTGTTCCAGGTGACTCTTCAGGCTTTAGATTTAGGCTAGTTGGGCTGCTTTTCAAGTTCTGACAATAAACGGAACAAAGAATTAGTGAAAATGAGCTAGCAGCTAATCAGAAGTATGCTAACAGCTAATTAGAGCAAACCCAACTACAACAGAGAGTAAAGGAACACTCAACACACCATCTAGCTGTAAACTTTGGGAGACGCTTTTTCTAAATTTCATTTATAATATATTGAAGAATAGTTTACACTGAAATAAAAGTTTTTAAAATAGCTAAACTGAGGTGTATAGTTTACATTAGGTTTCCTATGTATCTTTTAAAACTGTGAAGTAAGTGCCAAAAAGTCACAAAGTTACAAAACCCAAATAATTTGTAATACCTGCAAATTGCATGTATGATCATTTTAAAGAATTGACTCTTTTATTAGGTCATTAGATAAAGAAAATATTCTATAAACATGGCATCACCCTGCAACTGCTGTGTTTCATAAACTGGACATTTTTGGAAAAAAAAAATCCTGAAACCCTTTTTTTCCCCCCACCACCATCCTTGGTTGTATTTGTCTGAAAACTGCCCTGCTGTGGCAGCATGACTCATGATCCAAATGCTTTTCCTTCCAGTGTTTTCATCCTGGTTGCTATGTCTGCAAGCTTGTTGAAAAAAAGCTGAGTGAAGTCACAGCCTTAATTGTGAGCACAGTTCTTGTCCATTTCTTCGCCTTTAGTCATCCTCTGTTTTACTTCTATGTGCAGACAAAACAAGGGAAGCAAAGTGATGCAGTCAACTGGTATTTATTAAGAAAAGCCAATTCAAGTTATTAATTAATTTGATCAAATTTGTATTTTGTGTTGTTTTTAAAATATCTTAATACTTGAGTGTTTTGCTCATATTCTATGAAGCTTCAGGGCTGCAGAGCATTCCACAAGAGCAAATAATAAATGACAGACCGATTTGGAGAGCTGAAAACCCCCTGAAGCACAGAAGGGTCACGAAGGAGGATTTTATGATGAACCGAGTCAGAGATTTATGACTGGTTTTAAATCCTGATAAGCCGCAGTAACGTTTCTATTATTGTCTCTGAGATTCTAATATAAACAGAATTTAGTTTGGTGTTTTTGTTGGCACCACAGGGAGGACAACTTATTTAAATGAAAGTTTGTTGTCCCCAAAGGGAAATGCTTCTTCACGGGACCACTATTGTTTGACCGAAGATAGATGCGTATTCTGTGTTGTCGTGATGACTAAGGGCATCAAGCTCCTTCAAAAGCAGTCCTATAACTACATCCTTCTTGATCTTTACAAATTGGTTTAGAAAGCTGTAAAAAAAACTTTGATGCGCATGTTAATATGTTTTTAACCAAGCAAGTTGAAAAAGCAGGTGGAGCAGTACAATAAAATAGATTGGATGATACTTTTAATATAGAAGTAAATTAATATAAGGTTCCTGGATACATTTTTATGATTGGCTGATTGAAGAGGAGTGCATTACTTTATATAACATTAAGATAAAAAAAATACATCACTACATCCACAGTGTTCTTTTGCATCACCTTGCTGTTCTACAGCAGGGTGATGGGGATGGATGATCTGTTTGCTTGTTTTATTGTTATGTCAGAGTTTGGATTCCAAACTGGAGTAGCCAGCAAATTAAGTTCAGAAAAATAATGTAATTTACTTGTTCTGTAATCTGTATAATGTAATTTGTTATATCTAGATTATTCTTTAAAATAAAAAAAGGGCATGTTTTTTTAAAAGGATATATTTAACAGCACTACATTTGCCACAGAATTAATTAAATGTAAACTCTCAAAAGTGCTATTTTATGTTGGCCAA
>JAVLVB010000208.1:491401-506148 GCA_032876305.1 Orestias chungarensis
AACATTTCTCTGTTTGTTTCTCCACCTTTCCTTTCACCTATTCGTCTCTCTGTCCATCCATTTGACCTTGTGTTCGTTCATCCAAACCATACATCCTGGTTTGGAAGTAAAAAATGTTTAATTGTACGTCTCGTACCAAATTCATTATTTTTATTTGAAACTAGTCGTTTGACTGCAACCAATGAAAAACAATCACAACCACGAGCAGCTGAAGCAGGAAACATTTTCAGGCCGATCACATACGCCGCTCCAAAATTAGGCCAACACAAATTGCTTTTATCATTACATAAACACAGCGTGAACAGTGAAGCTGATGTTTATGTTAGAAGCTGAGGCAGAACCCACCCTGACAGGAGTAGGACCACGATGATGAGGTGCCAGACCTCCGCCATGTGTGGGCCTCTCATCGTATAAACACTTCGGCAGAGAGTCCTCGCACCAGTTCTGCCTTTTAATGTAACTTAATATCAAAACATTTCTAAGAAGTCTTGGGCTTGGTCATACGTACAGGAACGGTTCTCCTCTTAATGTCACACTGATATGGGACAGAATCATGGCTAACATTTTAATACACATCTTTCTATCCATCCACCAGTTTATTATTGTTTTAAAATTACAAATAATAAAAGGACAAAGGGAGGTGTAAACAAAATCCATGTGAACCAAATTCAAGACGTAAATTTCATTAACATCAACCCTTACGGTCTTAAAGTAGAAACAGACATAAAACCATATCTGATTAAAAACAAAGAAATGATAATTACCTGGTATACATGTCCTTTTGAAAAATATATTTCTTTTCAGCTTTAGGCGTGGCCTCAACAAACCAGTGGAGCTTTTGCAAAGTTATGTTAGATTTTATCCCCCCCCCAAAAAAAGGTCATGTTCCTGTTCTGCTGGGGTTCGTCATTGCTTGTTCTGAAATATAGACTGATGTCCCGATCTCAGTACGCGACAAATGCTAGGACACAGTCCTGGTATGCTGCCAGGTAAAATGTAAAAGCTTTGGTTCAGTGTACAGCAAACACTCTGCGTCAAAAATTTCCGCTTTTTTTAAAGAGTTTTTTTGTTTTGTTTTTTTGAGCAAATAGTCTTTAAGCTGTAAACTTTGCGGAAGTCAAAGCCATTACCGACTGCTTTTAAAAACAATCTTTTTTTAAAATAATGTTTTAAAAACATTAGTTCTCATAGATAACTGTCTATATGTAGATTTGATTCAAACCGACTGCTTCACGTTTCACATTTCTATGTGTTTAACCTTTAACATGACCTCTCATTCCTCTCTCCATCCCTCCTCCGACCCTCTGGCTTTGAGCAGATTGTCCTCGTTGGTAAATCTGGACCGAGTGCCGGGAGCAGCGTGGCCATCTTTGAGATCCACATCACACCTGGATACTGCCTGGGTGGGTGACATCATTCATGCTGTGAACGAGCCTCGCATCGTTACTAGGATCTGAAGGAAAGTATAATCCATGATGGAGAACATTTCCATCTGCTCACCAATTCCATAGTAAAAAAAAAACAGGGTACAGTAATTCATCATTTTTAGTATTTCATATCTAAAATTACAAAGAAAATGCAGCTTTGGGAAGCGATAAAACCAACAATGCATAGCAGCCAATCCAATCGCGGTATTCATTTTTCTTGCCACTGTTTATCAGCTAAGATAAGGACGACTGTAGAGGTTAGCTTTCATTACTATTGGGATTATGAGTCGATTTACAGGACGTTGAATGACACCTCTGTCATGGCCCGAGGGGACTGTATCGGCTTTGAGGAGCGTGGCAAGAACCCTGCCACACAAAAAACAACAAAAAATGTGCCGAATGCTTTATGGCATACATCACTTTCCCCGTTTCTTATTTCCAATATCATCATCTGACATTGTTACGCCACAATTAGATTAATCGCCTCATCGCTATTCATCCTTCACCCAGCCACTGGAAACAATAATTGGTGCTCGTGGGAAATGTAGTCTTCCTTCAGGCAAAGGACTACTGATTTTGTCCACACTGGCAGACATAATCAACCAAAACTGAAACCTCTTTAGTGTTGCTTTAATGCATAATAATGTATAACTGCTGTTGTGAAATAATAAAATAAGTAAATTTGTAAAACCTAACCTTAGAAGGCAGCTGAATCACAAACTCTTCATTTAAGTAAAATTTGAAAGCTTCCAGCTTTGGTGTCAGAAGTTAGAATTTATGCTTTTCTCTCTTCTCATCTTGACAATTGAAACATTTTTTTGTGTTAGAAATAGAAGGATCTTGACCATCCCCATGAAGTTGTGAAAGTCGCTGCTCGCGTTTTTAACTAACCCCAGCTAGAGAGAACACATAATTCCTGTATCTTTCTCTTTACATTCCCTGCAGGTACATTTTAGAGCTCCTTTTAAAATATTGGTCTTCGCTTTTAAAGCCTTGTTTGATCAGGATCCGGCATATGTTAGTTTTCTTTTAAACTCGAGTTGAAATGTCTTTTTAAGCTCCTGGACTGTGGGATATGTTGCCTCAGTTTTGACTCTTAATTCTTCTAAGAAGCAGCCAAAGATCTATTTGTTCAGACTGGCTTTAATTAGCTTCATGCTGTGTAAAGTTTTATGTGCGCTGCTTTAATTCCCTTTTCATTTCATTTGCTTTGTTGTTTTAAGGTTGTGTTAACTAAGTAATACATTTCAAGCGATATATTTCTCTTTGTTTTATGGATTCATGCTCACTTTAACTGGGTTATACAGTTTCGAAATCCTTCCACTCAACTTATTGTTTTCCTTAAATACTGCGATCCAAATAATCAGTTGACTTAGCAATAGGTACTGATCAACCCATGATTGTTTAGGCCATAACATGACCCCAAAAGACAATTTCTATATGTAAAATCATATTTTAAAACACACTTTTTGATATCATGAACTTTTATCTAATAAAAATGAACAGAAGTAAAAACTTTAATATAATATGTGAATGTCAAGTTTCACTTTTTCAATTGTTATGGGATTTAACCTCAGATTAGAGCCCATAAACTAAACCGAATCTGCTTTATCTTGTTTAATTGGAAGTTAGAGTTTCATCTCTAAGTTGCTATTCTTCCATCTCGGTATTGTGGTAAATTTCCAAAACTCAGATGAGGTGATTTAGTTTTTTTTGTCTTCAGGTTTTTTGGTTACCTTGCTGTTGTTCTATCTCCAGAGTGTGATTTTGAGGAGCCTCACCTGTGCGGCTACAACAACCAGTGGAACGTGAACGTAAACTGGTACGTGGGAGGAGGCGGCGTCCAGCTGCTTCACAGCAACATGCCGGATGATCACACATACTACAACAAGACAGGTGAGGGAGACTTCTGCTGTATGGACTGCATTAACTATTCACAGACACCCAATTTAAACATTTACAATCAATAAAAATATTTAAAAAACAGTCATTAGTTTTTATTTTTTGGGGATATTTTCCACCCTATCAGCAGCTCTCCCTGCAACTGTAGAATAAAAAAAACAGAACTTAGCATCCACACCCTATTTTTAGACAGAGGAAAACAAATTATCGGAGACTTCCAAGCTGAAAACCTGTAATCAGAAGCATCTTCAGGTTTTATTATAGTAATTTAAAACCTGTGGAAACAGTTCTGGCTGACAGAGACTGAGACTGTCGCTCAGCAAATTCTCCCTGGTTGTGAGTAATCTTTCAGGTTTGCTCGTCCTCAGGTCACTTCATGTACGTCGACTCCAGCTACGGCAAGACGTTCAAAGAGGTCGCCAAGCTGGTCTCTCCGATGTCGACGACGCCGATGTCCGGCTGCCTGAGCTTCCAGTACCAGCGAAGCGAGGCGAGAGGGAACTTGTTTACTGTTTTCACCCGCAACCGCCTGGGCCAGTACCAGGAGCTGTGGAGGCCCGGGTCGGAGAACCGGGTTGACTTCAGTGTTCCCGGAGAGTGGATACCGGTACAGGTGGACCTCAAGGCACCATACTCAGTGGAGGTCAGGAAAAATCACTACATTGAGTTTGGACTAACTATTTGGTTGTATGTTTGGTCCATCTGTCTTCATTTATCCAAGACCAGCGCTGGGGGTCAAAGGTCCAAGCGGGACTTGTCTCTCCTTAGGGAATCCAAAGGATTTACTAGACCATAAGGAATGTGTAATCCCTCCAGATAAAGAAACAATCCTTTGTGGGTCTGCCCTGGTTTCTCCTCCCAGTCGGACGAGCATGAAAAAACTGGAAATTGGAAAAACATAAAATCGTTTCAAGCGTCTTTGTCTGGTTTCTATTACAAACATTTTGAAACGAGACAAAACTAACGTACAAACTTTCCAGAAAGATATAGGAGCGTGTTTTATGTCAACATTCAATACTCGAATATTGATACAAAAGGGTAAGCAGATGGCTTTTCCATTTAAACAAGTTGTGAAATATTGAAAAATAAAATGAAGACCGTAAGTTAACCTTAGGATAGTTGTTGTTTTGAGTCTCCTAAGATGTTGCACTTGAAATTAGACAAAAGTAGTTGCTGGTATTTTGTTAGTTTTTTTCAGTGCAGGAAGCAAACCAAGCCCTTAACTGACTCCAATTTTATGTAAAGGAGGAGCGCCTCTAAGTTACTCGTATCCACGATCAACATTAAAATCTCAGAACCACGGGCGGAAATCAGGACAAAGATCGACTCAAAACAACAGTTTTACTCCAAAAAGTACATTCAACATCTGCTCCATCCAACCATCAGCTGTGAACAAAAAACCAAGGCCTTGATTCCACAGAGCAGTCATTCAAACCAAATTATATTGTGCCATTTTAGGAACATTTAAATGGCAGGAAAGTGACAGGAAATCAAAAGCAGTAGATTCACAGAAAGATAAACAGAATTAAAAAAAAGAATAAAAAAGCTTTACAGTAAGGGAAAAGTTTAACATGAGTACTGTGCAGTTAAAAAAAAATCTCTGAATCATATAAGTACTGTAAGTCAAGTAAAGTTTGTATTTGTATACCCGATTTCAGCAGCAAAGTGCTTTAAATGAACTCCCCTTTAACGGGAAGAAAAAACTCCCCTTTAACGGGAAGAAACAACCAGCAGATCCAGTACCAGAACCTGGCTCAGTACAAACGGCCATCTGCTGCGACTGACTGTGGGTTTAAAGAGACAGAAAACACAAACATATCATCAGGGGCAGCCTGGGTCCCGATTCTGAGTGCTAAGGTGATGCTAGCTGAGATAGCTTCTTGGAGGAGAATATGGGCTGAGATACTGCCAGTGACGTTCTACAACTGCTGCTATACACTTTTTGTTTTTCAGTTTCCTCTGCATCTAATTTAGTTTTCTGTCTCTTCAAACCCCCAGTCAGTCGTGGCAGACGGCTGCTTGTACTGAGCCAGGTTCTGCTGGAGGTTTCTTCCTGTTAAAGGGGAGTTTTTCCTCTCCACTGTTGCTACATGCATGCTCACTATGTGGGATTGCTGTAAAGTCAACAACAACACAAGCCATTGTTTCTGTCTGCTGATTCCAGAGGAGTTAATGCTGCAAGTCAATGACCCGATGAATCTGCTGGGGTTCCTTAGATTGGAAACTTTTTCAAACTGATTTGTTTATGATGTATCTTTGATTTTAACTGATTTTCTTGTAAAGTGCCTTGAGACGACATCTAAATTGTAAATTGGCGCTATATAAATAAACTGATTCTTGATTCTTCTTCTTCTTCTTGAAATAACGAAAATTACCACTGTAACTACGGTTCTATGAATCGCGGATGACCGCCAGAGGCCGTGCTTCAAGCACTGAATGATCATTCTTGCTCATGCGCAGGTCGAGTACTAATGACAACAAAGTCACCTGTGACCTGCCGAGGACCCATGTGACTATATTGTCAAATGGCACCCGGCGTTCAATCCTTCAACCTTCTCGCGAGAGCAAGGATTCCGAGGGACCAAGCACTCTGGCGGTCATCCAGGTTTCATAGAACCGTAGTTACAGTAGTAACTTTCGTTCTATTTCATCCCTACTGACCGCCAGAGGCGGTGCTTCAAGCACTGGATGACTTATGTCAACAAGGTCACAAGGAATCGGTAACATCTAAGGGATGACCACCACATTACCCACCCTAATGTGATGTAGAGGAATGCTGCTCCAGAACTCCTTGAAGGGGATGGGTCAGAGCCATATTTACCCTGTAAAACTGAGTAAAGGTGCTAGGTGACTTCCAGGAGGCCGCACGGCATAAAACGTCCAACGGCACCCCAGTCATGGCAGCAAACGAGGTCGACATGTACCTCGCAGAATGGCACTTCACTCCTACCGGCAGTGGCCAGTCCTTCAAGGGTTAGGGTGGGGTTAGCCGTGGAGATCAAATCCACAACCCAGTGTGCAAGTCGCTGCTTAGAAAGTGCCTGACCTTTCCGTCAACAAGCGTAGGCTATTTGTCTGTCGGAAGGATTTCATATAATCGATATACGCCTCAAGGGCATGAATAGGGCAGAGGGGCTCAGAGGAGCAACCGGGGTCAAACCGGGCAAGATGGAGAGGCTGGGTACTGACTGCCACCCGTGACACCTTAGGAATAAATGCTACATCAGGCCACAGTGTAACACCTGAGCCATCAGGATTCCACCGGCAGCAGGGCTCGGCTATCGAGAGAGCCTGTGATTTCCCCACACGCTTTGCAGAAGCCATCGCCAAAAGGAAAGCCGTCTTCATTGAGAGCCATTTGAGGTCCGCAGATGCCAAAGGCTCAAATTGGAGGGACCTAAGAGCCTCAAGCACCAGAGAAAGGTCCCAAGCCATTGCTACAGGGAGGTTAGGTGGCTGCAAACGCCGAGCACCTCTCAAAAACAGTACAACATCCTTGTTACGGCCCACCGAACAACCATTCAGACCGACATGCCAACAGGAAATGGCAGCCACATACACTTTAAAGGTAGATGGAGACCGCCCCGGATCTGGTAAAGCCTGCAGGAAGGGCAGTATGTCAGAGACTGAACACTGCAACGGGTCCCGCCCTTGATCACGGAACATCACGGTTTGTTAGTATAAACAGCACGTGTGGACGACGCCCATGCAATTGCCATTGTATGCCCTACTGACCCAGTGTATCTGGAAAAAGTGGGCCCTAGCCTTGCAGGGGCCAAATTCAGAGCTGGAGCCGGTCTGGGTCGGGATGAAAGATCCGACCCCCCATCTGGGAAAGAAGATCCCTCCTGGAGGGGAGACACATTGGCGAGCTGGAGCTGACCTAGCGCAGTAGAGGAAACAAAGTCCTCACTGGCCAGAAGGGGGCCACCAGCAGAACCCTGTTCCCCTCCTGACGAACCCTAAGGAGAGTCTGAGAAAGTAAGCTGAATGGTGGAAAGACATAAAGGAGGGTCCGGGGCTAGTCGTGTGCCAGCCCATCGTGGCCCAGAGAGCTGCTGTTGTCCAAGGAGAACCAAAGGGGAAAGTGAAATGCGTCCCTTGAGGCAAAGAGGTCCACATCCGCCCTGCCAAAAACCTTCCAGATTGACTCCACAACTTCTTGGTGAAGCTTCCATTCCCCTGGAAACGGCTTCTAGCGGGATAGAAGATCCACCGGAATGTTCTGTGGCCTGGGGATGTTTCCTTGACCTGGTCCCCCCTTGGTGGTTGATGTGAAAAACCACAGTGGTCTTGTCTGACCTCACCAGCACATGCTTCCCCCGCAAGCCTGGAAGAAAGCTCTGAGAGCCAGAAGCACAGCCTGTAATTCCAGGACATTGATGTGTTCCCTGCTCTGCCGCTGGGACCACGTCCCCTGTGCCATTTGACCTCGGCAGATTGTACCACAGCCCGTGGAGGATGCATCTGTAAACACAACTTTCCGACAACAAGGGAGGGAACTGAGCGAGACCCCTGTCGTCATAAGCAACTTCACCCTCCATTGGGACAGAAACTGAAGACACAGAGTTCCCACCTGAAGTCATCTGAGACTTCAGGTTCAACCACATCTGGAGGGAGCGCAATGACAGCAGCCCCAGGGGCACTATGGCGGATGCAGCTGTAAGCATGCCCAGAAGTCAAAGATACCACACAAAAGGCAGTGCCATGCCGAGCCTGAATGCTGGAAGCATGCTCAAAAGGCTGTGGACCCGGTGGGGTGACAGGCAAGCAGTCATCGAGATATAATTCATGGTCACGCCCAGGAAGATAGTCTCCTGTGAGGGAGTCAGTCTGCTTTTCTCCATGTTCACCTGCAAGCCCAAGCATCCCACATGATGGAGCACCAACCGAGTATCTCGAACCGCCTGGTCCCGTGTCGTGGCACAAATGAGCCAGTCGTCCAGATACGGGAGGATCCTCAATCCTTGTCTCTGCAGAGGAGAGAGGGCTGCTGCGACACATCGGGTGAACACCCTGGGAGACAGTGAAAGTCCGAACGGGAGGACCCTGAACTGGAATTGCCTCCCTTGAAAAGCAAAACGAAGAAACCGCCAATGGGGCGGAGCGATCGGAACATGAAAATAAGCATCCTTGCGATCTATGGAAGTGAACCAATCGCCCGGGGAAATCGCCTGCAAAACTTCCTTGGTGGTCAGCATACGAAAGGGCATGACCTTCAAGTACACATTCAGGCCCCTGAGGTCCCAGACAGGACGTAGTCCCCCGGTCTTCTTCGGAACCAGAAAATATATGGAATAAGAGCCCCCTGGATCCAGCAGGGGGTCCACAGGCACTATAGCTCCCTTGGCAGGCAAGGAGCAGATTTCCTGGTCCTGTGCCTTCACCAGGTTGCGGATCACAGTCATCCTGACCCGGCCAGGGACGGGTGGCCAGCGGCGGAATTGAAGATGGTATCCCCGGGACAGGGTGGACAACACCCACAAGTCCGGGGTGTGGGCAGCCCAGAAGTCGAGCTGTTCCGGGGTAAAATAACCGACCGCCGGCCCTAAGTCATCATCTGCGGGCCCCCCGGCCCTTTGGAGGCCTAGGAAGACGCCGGCCAGACCGTGCGGCTCGAAAGGGGTGAGATGACCTAGCCCCAGCTTAGCCCGGTTTCCCTGATCCGGAGCAGGTCTTCGGACTGACCTCTGACTCAGCACCGGACCCTGGGGCTCAATGACAGAAGGATATGGGTGCGGGACCCCTGTGAAGGACCCACAGCCGCCCAGCAAAGGCCTGCAGAGATGGATCCACCAGGCCTTGCATGGTGTGGTCCAGCGGAAGAGAGTCCAAAGAGCAAGACAGGGCCAGATGGGAGAGAGAGTTCCCATTCCGGCCCATGCGGGCCCCAGAGTCATAGGCTTTGCAGAAAAGGTCATCAGTGATACGGCACTGAGGCCGTGGACAACAGGCATTGGGCAGCAAAGCCTCATCAGGGGAAACAATAAGATAGGCGATTCCCGGTTCCACCGGTGGCATTTGCCCCAAGCCAACCCTGGGCGCCTCTTGCATGGCCGCCAGCACCCTGCCATCTGTTGTCAGATGTGAACGTGTCTTGGTGTCTGACCAGCAAGAATGTAGTTTACGTATATACTCCTCCGAATGAGAAACCATAAAAGCAGTGTTGGATCTAGTGTGCCTAAAGAAGGAGCTGGAAGCTGCAGGGTGGGCCTGAGGAACACCAATCTGTGAACGGGTAAGACAAGTCACAAGTCACAGACTCCCCCATATCCTCCTGGGAGCCAACGGAGTCCGACCCAGAGGCCCCTGAGCCCTGCACCTGAAGGTCCTCACTAAAATGGGTGCCAGAGGCCACCACCGATATAGCATTGTCCTCATTGACTGATGCCTCATCCTGCTCGGGGAGGGAGAGCCGCGCCGTCATCACCATCAGCCCAAAAGGACAGGAGGGGGGCCTTAATTTGGGCCAGTTCAGCAGAGAGGTGATCCACTTTTACGGACAACCCCCCCCCCCCACACATCGGTCCATCTGGCTTGCTTCGCCTGTACCGAAGTTGCAGCCACAGCATGCCGCTTGCACATCGCCGTCCCGGCGGCAATAGACTAAGCGGCGCAGCGCCTGTCCAGTCGGTAGGCTGCTCCAGCACAGCCAATTGAGCCAGCCTGACCGACCGGGGCATAACGCACCAGTTTGGACAAGCGTTATCCGACAGCGCCTCCCGGAGATGTTCCACACCGCGACAGGTGGGACACAAGTCATGTCTGTTGTCTGGCTGAAGCGGAGCCAGACAGGTTGAGCAGCATAAATAATCCAGGATCCTACTGCTAAAAGGCGTAAGTAGTCCGCCACCAACAAGAAGTCAACACGGGCAGAAAACGGCACTGGCGACTCCGTCGTAGGAAAAACCCCGTAGAGGCTTATGAACTCAGCGTGAGCAGAAACGCTACAGGCAAGTACAGATAAACACACTGAAGATGAACACCACCGGTGAGTCCAACAATCAACCAAAGATGAACTCAGCACGAGCAGAAACGCCACTGGCGAGTCGGACAATTAACCAAAGAGATAAACAACTTAAAGAACGCTACAGGTAAGTATAAATACACAAACTGTAGACGAACTCAGCGCGAGCAGAAACGTCACTGGTGAGTCACAGGGTCACAACGATTAATGTGGCAAATCAAAGCGAACAGTAAACTGCTGCCGAAAAAAGAAAAACACTTACCAGTAGTCACAGTGGCGACCGCCGATCTGGTAAAGGCGAAAAACAGCTTGTGCATCCCCTGAAGGGCGAGACTTACCTGCAGCTCCGACCAAACTCGGTCACTGGGCTACTAGCAACAAGCAGGCAGGAAAACAGTGGTGAAAACAGAAGCAACCAGCTTCATACGACCACACGCCCGTACTCAACACACCTTCGTGCAAGAAGAACAAAAGGGATTGAACGCCGGGTGCCATGTGACTATATAGAGTCACGTGGGTCCCCGGCAGGTCACAGGTGACTTTGTTGTCATTAGTACTCGACCTGCGCCTGCGCAAGAATGATCATTCAGTGCTTGAAGCACCGCCTCTGGCGGTCAGTAGGGATGAAATAGAACTTTAAGTTAAGGTTGTTTTTGCTTTGTTAAGCCGAACACAAGTAACTCCTAAATTGGAAAGGGGGGATGTGTTTGAGTAAGATGGCTATATACACAAACTGCAAATCCACCTCATTTGCTTCTGTTAAGTTAGAAAAAGCCGGGTAGAGAGATGTTGGAGTAGGAGATATGATCCTTACCCGTTACAATGGATGGAAGAGATGGTTTAAGCTTCCTCCTTTTCTCTCTCCTCTTTGGTTCTGCTATTCATCCATCAAGCCTCCTTTTCAATTCCTTAGAAAATGTACATTACCAGAGTAGATATAAAGGATCTCCAGTAAGGCTTACAATCGAATTCCACATCCTGGCTTGCTCTGCGTGTCTGACTGAGATGGTTTCATACCTGAACACCGCCACTGTGACGCATACATTTACCAAGCAGTACGGTTATTATTCGGTTTATTTGCAAGAAAAAAATATTTTGTGATTTAGTTACTATAGTTACTCTTGAGATAATGAGATTGATGTTTATCGGTTGCAGTGAATAAACCAACATGAACAGAGTGTGTAAAGATAGAATAGAGCGAACAGCTTTTCCAAACTGTTTCAGTATTTATCAGATCTTTTGTTATTCCTGCTTAGACCTGCTGAGTTACCGACATGCAGCTTTGCCGTCTTTATGACCTCCAGGTGGTTTTTGAGGTTGGCTTTAACAGCCCAAGAGGCGGACATGTTGCTCTGGACGACATTTCCTTTTCTCCAGAGTTTTGCAGCGCAGACACAGGTGAGCTGTAGATTTCTATTGTCCTCAGAATTTTACCAAAGCACAATTAAAAATAGAAGATTTATGCTATCCCAGAAAAAACAGAAGAGCGGCATAAAAAACTTCGCCCTCACTGGCAACATGCTGATCCCTGGCAATGCTTCCACAGAGCCAACCTTCGACCCCTCCATCGCCAACTGTGATTTTGAATCTGGTCTCTGCCTCTACACCCAGGACCGGGCCATTGGATCTTCTTGGAGGAGAGTGTCAGTGAAGCCCAACATATTCAGGAACGGAGACCACACAACGGGAGCAGGTAAAAGAAATACTGCAAGCTGACCAGGTGTAGAGCAAATGTTACAAAATCAGGGGAGCATGGATGGTAAAAAACAAAAAAAGGTCTCAACTGAAGGATGAGAAAGTGGTTCTCCAATATCCTTATTGCTAACATTTTTACATTGCTTTGATAAGCCATTTATCAACCTGACGCATGTAACTGATCCTTAAATTACATAAACAGCCTCTAATTTAACTTTTAAACTATCAAGACAGTTGGATTAGCCACTGGGAAAGGCAGCCATGACAATCTATTATATCAGAAAATATAGCTTTGATAGAAAGTTTGGCTTAAATGTTAAAAATTCCTTAATTATTCTTACATTGTTGGATTGGATTTTTTTTCCTACCAAAAAATACTTTATTCATCCCAAAAGGAAATTTTATTTTTTCATTACTCAAATCATCCAAGTATTTTCAAAGAGTTATTGTGGACGTTGAAGATGATCCCCAGTAGCAGACTATGGAAGTAAATCTGTTCAATCACATTTTGAAATTTATAAGCCTTTGAATTTTAAACGGTGAAATTTTAAGCACTGAATTAAACGTATAGGAGAGGATCTTCAGCTCATTCTCATTTTCGCAACACTGCGCATGCGCCACCTCATCTCCAGTAACGCCCCCTGATATCGGGAGCGCGCACGTCCTCAGCACATGCATCTGTTTACATCTGCGGGACCACAGCCTCTGGTGCTGCATCGGAGTTATTACAGAATTGATTGCTTTTACAGCAATGAATTAGCTACCAAAGGTTATTTGTTTAGGAAAACGCTTGTACAAGAACATTTGACGGTAATTAATGATTATCAGTGATGCATAATCACGCCATTGGGTAGTAATTCCACATAAAGGCTCCACAGCTAGCGTTTTCTGACGGACCCTACGTAGTGATTACAACACTTGTGTCAAATCAACACAAATCCTTCTAAATGAGCAGCTATAAGCACATTACTTGTCTAGCAGAACCGACGCAACCAGTTGAACGGTTTTGAATCCCTTTTCGGCTTTCAGTGCCGCCACCGCACAAAGCAGGAATCTCCGAGACAAACTCGTGTTTTGTTAATCTCTGCAGCCGTCTTTCTTTTTTTCTCAGCGACTTCGAACACGGTTTTTCTCTTGCCAGCTTCCATTTACGCTGCCGTACGGTGAGAACCTCTCTTCAATGGTGAATGACGCGTTTTGTCCGTCCCGTTTTACTCCCAAAACAACAATCTTCGCATGCGCGAATTCAAACATGAGCGCACACAGGGGTCGGGTGGGTGGGACATTATTGATATACGTCATCGCCTAAATTTTATTTACGCATTGAAAGCCAGTTATTTTTCACCACCAGTAGTTTTTGATTGGCTGTCATTTTCAATGGGATTTTCCAATGACATTTTTCTACTGAAAAGCTCCTTTACTATACCTTTAACCTGGTTTTAAATATTCTAAAACTAGTTTGAAATGATCCAGTTCAGGTCTGAAGTGTCTATGTTTTGTAGTTTTTTTAATCTACAAATGATTAAATGTGGTGAAATTCCTGAGAAATTAGGCAGAATCGCCCTTTAGCCATTTCCTGAATTGAAAGCTAGCAAACTTCAGCTTCGTGGATCGATGTAATCCTGGGTTGACGTGTTATCCCAGATGTTAAAACTGAACACAGAATTTAACTTGTTGAAATTTGGGAATTTAAAATGTTATACTTGATTTTTTTTTGTCCTTTGAAATGTTCAGATTTTGACACTTGAAACCTAAAACAATGAATAAACAGTAGAGACAAATTATCTTAAAAACCTAAAGAGTTTATTTCAGATTAAAAAAAATCACATATGTTAATTTAGTGCCTAAAATTTCACTGTTTGAAATTCAAAGGCTTATAAATGTAAAAAATCTGATGGAACATATTTTCTTCCATAGTCGTACAACAAAATATTAAACCTCTTAGGCATGTCATGAAAAAACCAACAGCTCAACATGCAGGTGATATTCCCCAGTAACATGTCCTGGACATCACCATTAGTTCCTGGAAAGCACTTAGTTCCACCTCATTTCTTTTGCCACTCCTCTTTAAACATGTCTGGCTGTTTGGTTTGAGAGACATTGGAGTTTGAAACATGATCCTCGCCCTTCCTCTTTCTCTCTTTGCTCTGCATCCATGAAGCCTACTTTACAACTCCTCTGGTATTTAGGGTCATAGTTCAGGTATTATTTGAGGTTCTGAGGAGGGCTGCAAGATATTAGAAAATGTTACCATAGCAATAATATTGGTAAATATTGCAATGAAGATATTAGGTCTGATATATGTCCGTTTTCCTCCTTTCTGTGATTCTAATTTTTGCTTCCACCTCTATGTGAGTTTTTTTTTTCCATTTTTGAAATGTAATTTGGACCAGATGTGACTTTTTGCCGAGACCCAAGACCTCAGCCAAATTTACCTTATGCAGATTTTAACAGAAATTTTAAAATGTTGCAAAAAAAACAACTTGAACGTGTTTCCATCTTCTGGTCTGGAGACAATCAACCAGGCTACGCAATTTCTAATATCGTCAGATCTTGACATTCTGCTTTGCCTTTATAAACGCGAAACAGTAGAAGACGTTCACCACATCCGAGGGAGTGTAAAAACATTTTTGCAAAATCAACATTTTCAATTGGTATAATAATTCAAAAATATGCATCAAAAATATTGTAACATAAAATATTATTAAATGTTATATCAGTATGAACAACACAACTTCAGAACTCTTACAGTATAT
>JAVLVB010000208.1:512058-539175 GCA_032876305.1 Orestias chungarensis
CCCCCCCCCCCCCCCAGTTTAACCCACTTTTGTTTTTGCACATCAGACAACCCAAAGCGCTGTTGACTCCCACATGTCAGGCGGAGCGTGTGGACGAAAGAAACTCTCGATGTCTGTCAAGCTTTCCTCTGTGCACTGATTCACCACAGGGTGTTAAACAGTGTTTTCCTTCACATGTATTTGCATTAGATTAATGCTCAAAGCTTAAATAAACCCCAGAATGTTGTTGAACGTGATTGTTTGTTGCCACATTTAAATAAACAAAACAAAAAACCAACTAGGCCGAATTCATTAGACCAAGCAACAAGAAGATGGAACCATTATATTCAGATTTATTTAGACATTATACACAAACTGTACATGTGTGGAAAAAAGAAAAAGAAAAGCTTCTTTTGGTCCTCGGAGCACCGTCACATGATGAGAGTGCCGTCGTTGGCGTATTTCATCGATGCCATCTGCTGCGTCGCCGCCAGAACGTCCTGAAACCCGGTGCTGAGTCCGGACATGTGCTGGAAGTACGCCTCCTTTTCCAACTGGAGCGACAGATTGTTCACACCCGCGTCTTTCAAGATGGCCGTCACCTACAGGTGGGGAAATGTTCGGCTTAGTGAAACGCTCCGAGATAATTACGTTTATGCATCACAAATGAAGATAGACGGCCGCTTTATTAGGTACACCTGTCCAACTGCTCATTAACGCAAATTCCTAATCAGCCAATCCTACGACAGCAACTCAATCCATGTAGGCATGTAGACATGGTCAAGGCGATCTGCTGCAGTTCAAGACGAGCATCAGAAAGGGGAAGTAAGGTGATATAAGTGACTTTGAACGTTGCATGGTTGTTTGTGGTCTGGCTACTTCAGAAACTGCTAATCTAATGGGATTTTTGATTTGTTTATGATGTATTTTTGATTTTAATTGATTTTCTTGTAAAGTGCCTTGAGACGACATCTGTTGTAAATTGGTGCTATAGAAATAAACAGATTCTTGATTCTTGATTTTCATGCACAAGCATCGCTAAAGTTTACAGAGAACGGTCCGAAAAAGAGAAAAGTTTTGTTGATGTCGGAGCTCAGAGGAGAACGGTCCGACTGGTTCGAGCTGATAGACGGGCAACAGTAACTCAAATAATCACTCATTACAGGATAACGCGCCATCATGTCATAAAGTTCAAATCATCTCAGACTGGCTTCTTGAACATGAGAATGAGTTCACCATCCTCAAACGGCCTCCACAGTCACCAGATCTCAGTCCAATAGAGCAGCTTTGGGATGTGGTGGAACGGCATCATGGATGTGCAGCCGAAAAATCTGCAGCAACTGCATGAAGCTATCAGGTTAATATGGACCAAACTCTTCGAGGAATGTCTTTCAGTCCCTTGTTGAATCAACGCCACGAAGGATTAAGGCAGTTCTGAAGGCAAAAGGGGGTTCAGGGCCTGTACTAGCAGGGTCTACCTAACAAAGCGGCCGGTGAGTGTATATCATGTTGGAATTTCCTTCCCTCATGTAAAACATGCCTACAGTGTTGCTTCGACTCATTCATGCATGCTCAAGTAAACTTTGAACCTCTCATTGCGCAAATTCGGGGCGAGCCTAAACTCCTGCAACGCTCCGCCTATTTACCCATAGCTCCGCCTTAAGGCTTCAGTCCCCAGACGAGCTCCTCCCACTTAAAGCTCCACCACACTAGCGGTAGACACCTCAGAAAAGATATTATATAATTGATCTCCTTTAAAGAAGAAAATCCAGCGTTGTAATGACCTGTGGAAGATTTTTTTTTTTGTTACTAGGGATGCACCAATGTTGGCCAGACACCGATATCTAATATTAATATTGCAGTTGTGGCCGATTACCGGTATTCACCAAAGTTTTTTAAATGGTCATGAATAAAAAGGAAAAACAAACAATAAAAAACAGTTTCATTCCCACTAATCTAAACATCTCTGCAAGTTAAATAAAGAAATGTTTTCCATGTTTACATCTCCTGAGTTACTCTGCTCACAAGTTTAACTGATAAATAGTAATGATAAAGTCTGATTAGCACCATAATCACATGAGGTTATCATCTTATCGGTATTATAAGCAAATATTTCTCCAACTGCAAAACTCTATAATCACCCACGGGTTTGTTTAATATCGCCACATTTTTCATACATAAATCCATAACTTGACTGACTCTAAACACCATAAGTGGCCTTTGCTCAAAGGAACTATATAAAAGTTTCCTGTAAAGTTCCTTAAAGTAGCCCCAAAGAGCTCCAGTCTGAAAACAAAATCAACAAAAACCCAACAGTGGCATGGATAAGTGGAGGAGCGATAACATAAACAACATAAACAAAAAAAAAAAAAACACTCAGGCTGATTTTGCGCAGCTTAATCTGATGCTTAATTATTATTATTACTTATTATTTATCTTTAGTTTCTACCCTGCAGCTGTCAGACTGATAAACTGAAGCCCCCCCTGTTCAAACTAAATTCAACTCACTGTTTATTTTATTTCTTTGGCTAATAAAAGGATCCGAGTTCAAAATTCTTACTAGAAACATGTAACTGTGAAGTGGTATGACAATAAAAAATATGCTGAAATCAGATTTCCTTAAATGAAACCCTAAAGCGGACCTGCATGGTTAGGAGAAGAACGTAGACGTAACACAGCAGTACAGCGTTTAAACAAGTAAACACGGATGCTGCTGTTTAAATACAATAAATATCCAAATTACAACCAACCATGAAAGTGGTAAGGATTATATTTTGGGGGGGAAGTTCTAATCGGGATTCCTTTATTTTACAAATTTAAAAATCTTGCAGAATGATTGTAAATGTGTACAATAAAAGTCATATCTATGTAAAACAGTCAGTAATTTTGCTACTTTTTAAAAATTACTGCAATGTGAACAAAAGTGAAATAACATTCCATCAAGATATTAATTAATAGAAAACGTTTGTTCGCAATGAAAAACGTTTTTTGGACTTGTGTGGCATTACCTTAACTTTAAACTCATTTTGAATTCTAATAAACCGACTGAGATGAAAGTTAAAGAACACATTTAATCGCATTTCAAAGATGAATGTGGCGTTCAGCCGATCTGCGGCTAAAGTGAAGAGTCTTTAGTCTTCATTCGTGAACTCAAACCCGGTTTAAACTTGGGGTTACCAGTTAGTGGTAGACTCGTTTACAAAGGTCAGGCAGGCATGGGGATTTCTACCCGGTGCTGCGTTCGCTTACACATGGAAGACTAGGCGTCAGTTGTGACTAGGGCTGCAACTCATGATTATTTTCATAATAGATTAATCTGTAGAGGAATCGCTTTTATCTTTAATCTTACTTAGCCTTCACTTTTCCATTTAAGCTGTTTCATTTTCATTAACAATAAAGGAAAGAAAAGAAAATTTTGCCGCCCACTGCAATTTATTTGACATACTTTAAAGTGAGAAATGACCATAAAAGTGTAAAATATTTGTTCATTTTTTGGCAAAAAATTAAGAATGATTGTTTACTATGTAACAAAAATCTTAGCCCTTATTATGCTGTACATTTAATTTCATATTTTATTTTATGTTTATTCTGAATGTTCAGCAGGAGGCTGCCTTATTTAAATGAACTTGTGTCTCTACCGCCATGTTTAGAGCAGAGTTTGTACGTTAGATGTGTTTTTTTTCTGCACACCTTCAACTGTAAATTAATGTTTACCGAAAACATTAACGGTATTTAGCGCGTTTATTTTCTCATTAGCTCCGACATGCTTTCATTTCAGATGTTCACTTAAAGAAGACGTTCATAAATGTGTTCATGCCGCCTGTGGCTTGCGCTAGCAAAACAAGGCTAACGATTGGCTGATTTGTTCTTCTACTGCTCCACCGGTAGATCACTGCGTTGGGTAGCTCATTACTGCCAACTTTTGACTACAGATATAACAGATTGTGTTAAAAATAGGCCGCTTATGGTAAAACGGAATTATAAAGCAACTAATCAATGACTAAATTGGTTGTCAACTTTTTTAATAATCGATTTTAATCCATTAAACCGATTCGTTGTTTTCAGCTCTAGTCGTGACCCCCACCGAACGCAGCACTGGTGCCACATTTGAAAGTGACGAATATCGGACTTTGGGTAGAAACCGACCTGCTGGATGATTCGTTGTTCCACCACATCAGACATGACCTGCAGGTGGACGGTCCCGGCGATCACGTTGGCCGAATGCCTCCAGAAGTGAGCGTCTCTGTACGACAAAACCCCTTCGATCTTCTCAATCTGTGACGAGACGAAACCATTTAGCCAACGACACATGAAACTCCAAACTACTTTCACGTTTCATTTACATATGAAATGGATTTGATTCATTTCTGGACTCTTTGAATGGAAGCAGTTGCTGAGCCTTCAATTATGACAGTTATTAATAAAAATATATGATCAAGCTCAGTTACTGTGTGCAGTTTGGTGACATGCAAGCTTTGTCCTAAAGTTGCTGATTTTAAAATGACTTTTTTTTATTGTTACCTTTATCGTCATCGCGATAAAACCACAAGATATCGTGAAAACATTCTTTAGTTGATATCGCTACTTCAGATCATAATTGGAAGACATGAAGTTACGGTTAATTAGCTCAATGAGTTAAAATTAACAGAGAAAATTCCTCATTAAATTATTATTTAGATTTAAAAAAACTGGTTTTTCAGCTCCTGACGAGAATTAATGCTACAAGTAATGCCTCAAAACGTGGAAAAAACAACAAAAAAAACCCCTTAAATAGACACTGAATACTCCACTGGTTACCAATAATTCTGGGTATTTGTTCTATGTTTTTAATAGGTAAGAGAAAATATATTAAATATCTAGCTGTGTTATAGACCTGACTCTGTAAAACTAGATGGGATGGATGATATGGATGACTATGAATATAGAATAAAAAAATTTAAATATACATATAAAGAATAAAAGCAGATATAATCAGATTTTTTAATGCTTCTTTTTTGCTGATATTGGACCGATATCCCATAATAATATTGAATCGGGGCATCCCTAATGATTAGAATTTCTATTTTAGTTTTTTTCAAAAATTTGTTGCAGAGAGAGCCGTCACCTTTTCCAGCGCGCCGTTCATGTCCTTCTCGTTCTCCGGGGGAGTTCGTAGGAGGAGAACCTCGCAGGCGTCCTTCAGTAAAGGAATGACGCTGAGGAAAATGAGCGTGGCGATGAAGAGCGAGCAAATCGGATCCGCGATCAGCCAGCCAAACTGACGGATGAGGATCGTGGAGATGATGACTCCGACGCTGCCCAAAGTGTCCGCCAGGACGTGGAGGTAAACCCCTGGAAGGACAACCGGAGTCAGGAAAATGGGTCTCGGATCTTCCACAAGCCTCGCTAGCCTCCACCCACCTCTCATGTTGGCGTTCATGCCTCTGCTGCCCGAGCCGTGGGAGTGGCCGTGACCCCCGTGGGAGTGGCCGTGACCCCCGTGGCCGTGCTCGCCGTGGGAGTGGCCGTGGTGCGATTGGCCGTGATCATGCGAGGAGCAGCTCTTGCCTCCGTGGGAGTGGGCGTGGCTGAAAGCGCAGATCCCCACCAGGTTAACCAGCAGCCCTCCGACAGACACCGGCTGCAGAGAGAACAAGTTTTCAGAAAACATCTCTCACCTGAAAAGTTACATTCAAGTAGGTTTTGTCATGTTTCAGTTGTAATTAGATGTTTTCACCCAAAAAACTAGACAGAAACACTGTGTTTGCTGTGTTTGTTGTTCTGTAGTGTAGCGTCCATGAAGTTCTTAAACATGAAGGAGGATCAGCAGATCCGGGTCAAGTTTAGATGATCTACTGCGTTTAGCTCTAACGAATAAAGAAAAAAACCAGTACAACACATTTAATATTCTCCGTGCGAGTATGGAAACTGGTTTTTTTTCTTCTCCTAGACTCTTGTAGGCCTTTTTACTAGCTCGGTTTGCAACTTGATGCTCCACAGACCCGCCACAGTGACTCTTGAGCCACCAATAAACAACAATGTTCTGCTGTTTAGATCATTTGTTAATATGAGATCTAATACGAAAGATTAACGTTAGACAATAACCCATGTTTTAATGTAATCCTGCACAAAATTCACTCATCAGAATCAAAATATTGCTGCAAGAATGATACTTAAATATATTTTAAATAGACCCAATGCTTAAATTTGACTCATTTTGTCAGCTTTGTGGCCCGACACAAAAGATACTTAACAGAACCGAAACACACAAAAAAAAGGAGCTTTTTGGGTTGGAAAGGTTACAGAAACGAACTGATGTAATCGGGGAAACGGGTGAAGTTAAAACGATTTTTCCACATTGTTTCTACCAACGACCCGTAGTTACAATGTTTTTAAAGAGATTTTATGTGAAGGCTCAACCTTTATGGACACAGTTTCTCAGTTGCGGTCGGGGGAATGAGGGGCTCTGGTTTGAGAGAGAGAGCTGAGCTGAAGGGAAAAGCTCTGGATTGACCGACATTCCCATCCTCATGTTTGGCCACAAGCTCCTTGAAGTGACTCAAACAAAAAGGTCATGAACAAAAGCAGCCGTTGGATTTCTCGGCATGATGCTGACAGCCGCTCTAAATCCCCTCAAGTTACAAATTAAACCGTTTTTGTAGTTAAATTAACATTATTAAAACTAATATTATTATTATTGTTATTATTTCCTTTGTTATTGTTACTATTGATTTTAATATTATTGAAAAATTATATTTGTTACAAAATCCTTACTTTTAGTAGGCAATACTTCTACTACTAATATTAAAATATATTATTATTATTATTTAAAAAATTAAAATAATATAGAATAATATAGGTATGTTATATTATATTACTATAACATTATAATAATAACATGATCATAATAATAATACTATTGAATTAAGTTCTTGTATAATTATTTACCTAAAAAAATTATTACAACTAATTACTGGAACTACTATTACTACTAGTAATAAAATAATTAATACTAATACTATTATTTAATACTATTTAATTATTTTGTTTTATTGTTATTTCAATAAACAAATATTATTATAAAGTAACGATACTACTTATGTTGGTTCTAGTACTATTAATGATAGTTATGATAATTATTTTAATATGTGAATAAAATGACGAAAACCTTTAGTTTCTGAAGTAGGAAGCATTTCTTTGAAACTGTCCTCGTCATTCATAGACAGCTCCTCTCTGTAACTAAATCAGCGCTTCAGTCGGACTAGATCAGGTTCTGTTCGGCAGGACATCCCGACCTCAAAACACAAAGTTAACATCATTCCATCAAAGATCCTAAAGGCTCTCTGTCAAACATCTGGAAACGTTTAAACGCCCCCTGCCCAACTGCGTTTACTTTAGAAAGCTCTTCTAGAAACAGATAAAAACTCGGCTGTGTTCACTCGGTGTACCTCATCCTTTTATCTTCGGTTTATAGACCCAGATTAAAGGAAAACAATGCCTCGAGTCGATCAACTCACAGTCAGCATGTCCGTGTTTATGTTGGGAGGATCCAAAAGACGGGTGACCGACTCCACGAACACGAAGAAGGCGATGACCATCAGGAAAAGGCCGTTGATGAACCCGGACAGGATCTCCACTCGGCCGTACCTGGAAGACGACAGGGGAGCTTTGGAGATTCAGAGATCCGGAAACACGCCCGCCGCTCCTCGGATGGGACTTTACCCGTAGGAGAAGATCCTGGTGGCCTTCCAGCGCGTCATGAGGGCGGCGAAGAGGCCGAGGACCAGAGCGGAGCAGTCGAACAGCATGTGGAAGCCGTCGGAGATGAGACCCAGGCTGTTGGTCCAGACGCCGTAAAACAGCTCCACGAACGTGAAGGCCTGAAAATTTAAAAGAGACACCCCAAATCATAAAACTAAGACTCAAATGCGTTTAATAAAAGTATTTGTTACCAATTATCTGTGCTAGTAAAGAAGGAAAGCTTTAGAAAAATGTGAAAAAATTCAATATCTTTGTCATTTTCTGAGGAACAAAAGCTTTAATATTATAACCGCCAGTGGGTCAAAGTCAAGTAGTGACGAATCAAGTTGAACACACGAGGAACCTTTAACTGAACACAATATAACACACTTCCATCTCACTCATGGTGTCACAGAAGTTCCCAGACATGCCGCTAAGCATCATGGGAAACATAACAGGAGGCAGTTACAATGTTATCTAAATCTTTTAGATATAGGAGGAAAAATGACAAGTCTTTTTGTAGCTGTTATGATTACGTCTTACAGAGAATGAAAATACGAAATTTGTTACATCAGAAAAAAAAGTTAATTTAAATAGAAATGTCAAGTTGCTGGTAAAGTTTATAGTTAGGAAGAGGTAGAGAAGACAGCCTAATCCAGTTGGGGGAGGAACTCAGTCTAGACAGACGGTTCTCCTTTGCTCTACCTTCTTCATGTCTCTACAGGGTTATTTAAGTTATTTAAGTTTTTCTATAGTTATGCTGCTATAGGCTTAGACTGCTGGAGGACAATCTGACCACTTCTCTCTCTCTACTTTCTTCCTTTGTCCAATCTGCTTAGTTACCGTTATTTCAACCTTGTTAACCTTTTGTTTTCTCTGAGTGTTCTTCTCTCCATAGTAACCACACCTGGTCTGGTGTTCTGTTAGCTGAGACAGCTTCTTGGATGAGAACATGGGCTGAGAATCTTCCAGTGACGCTCTACAACTGCTGCTATAAACTCTATTATTTCAGTATCCTGTGCTTCTAATTTAGTTTTCTGTCTTTTCAAACCCCCAGTCGGTCGTGGCAGACGGCTGCTTGTACTGAGCCTGGTTCTGCTGGAGGTTTCTTCCTGTTAAAGGGGAGTTTTTCCTCTCCACTGTCGCTACATGTATGCTCAGTATGAGGGATTGCTGTAAAGTCAACGACAACACAAGCCATTGTTTCTGCCTGCTGATTCCAGAGGAGTGAATGCTGCAAGTCAATGACTCGATGCAATCTGCTGGGGTTCCTTAGATTGGAAACTTTTTCAAATTGATTTGTTTATGATGTATCTTTGATTGTAATTAATTTTCTGTGAAGTGCCTTGAGACGACACCTGTTGTAAATTGGCGCTCTATAAATAATCTGATTCTTGATTCTTGTTTCTAAAAGGACTGTTAATTTCTATGCGATACGTTGGGGGTCTGGGCTCCTTTCGCGTGAGTTATTGCATCAATGCGGCGTGGCACGGAGGGGATCCGGTTGGATTTCTCTGAAAAATCCCTTCTAGCAAAGTAAAATAAACTACAAATTCCAGTGATGTATATGTTAGTATGATTTTGTTATCCCAGTTTTTCGATTGTATGTAATTTTGCACGTTAGAGGAATAAGTTCGGACAACCAGAAACACAGATATTTACGTCTGGTGGTTTGGTGTTTCTCTTGCTTTGGTCGACCTACCAGGTTGAGACACAGGAAGTAGAAGATCTGCCTTGAGTCGTACTCCTCCAGGATCTGCTTTAGCGAATCTTTGATGAACCGAGGGAGAGACTGCGACGTGTGCTGCAGCGCGTCACCCATGAAGTTGTACAGAGGCGTCCCTTCTGGGGAGTAACCCACCAGGGTTCCCTTCTGCCCCCTCTTGGACGGAGACGACAGAATACTGGATGCTGCGGAGGACAGATGACGTTCAGAAAGATAACCTTGAGGAGTGAGAGGCGTTTTACACCATGATGACATACCCATGATGAAGAAGACGGCGCTGACGACGACTCCTCCGGAAATCACATGCTCGGTGCCGGCCTGCTGCGCCGGTTTGCTCATGGAGCGGAGCTGATCCGTCAGCGGGTGAGTCCAGAAGTTGGCCAGCATCAGCGCGCTCAGGAAGAGGGCAAAGGCACCGTAGCGGGCACACCTGGGCGCCTCCATCTTGGCGCTGCAGACGGCTTCGACGTAGAACTCCAGGATCATGACGGAGAAGATGATCATCCCGAACGGGAAGGCGAGGGAAGACCAGGAGTCAACTTTGCTCTTCAGGGAAAAAAAAGAGGTGATTTTATATGTTTTTGCGAGAGTAAACTCACAGAGCAGTTAGAATAACTAAGTACTATATAATTGTAAAGTAATTATATATAGAAAAAGCCTGAATAAAAATATTTTATTGCAGTTCTTTGTCAGCAAATAATCTTGTTCATATTAAGATAATTGTAGATTTGTTTCTACTGTAAAGAGTAAAATGGTTAAAATAAATCCCTTCACTCAAAAGGAAGAGACGGATGGATTAGCTAAAAGGTCGATTAAAGGATTCAGACATGATCGAAACAATAAAGGTAAATCCATCCAGGGCAAAAGGCAGGAATTAACGAGAGAGAGGGAGGGAGGGAGGGAGGGAGGAAGGAAAGAAGGATGGATGGATGGATGGAAGGAAGGAAGAAAGGATGGATGACCTCAGTGGTTGCCGACAGGACGAGCACCCAGGGCAGCAGCACGGCAGCAGAGACCAGGTTGTCCAGCGCATAGAGACGCTTGGCTCCTCCGATCTCCACCGACAGTTTCCTGGCGGCCGTGTGGAATCCCACCTTCAGGCAGAGCGAAACGACGAGCAGCACGACTCCGCCCTGCGGACAGGAACACCCGCATCCTCACAAATCCGAGACGATTTTACACGTCAACAATGAAAACGGAACAACAGAGGCACATCAGCTTCACTCACTTTGTGATCTGCAACTCCCAGCAGCGAAATGGTCGTGTAGAGGAAGTGCGTGAGCGCGCTGTCGTGATGTCCCTCGGCTGCTCGCCGCTCCAATTAAGTTCCAAAACGTTGTTTTTTTTACTCAACTTAATCAAAGTGGTGTAGAGTAAATAGCAACACAAAACTTAATGATAAAAGATGCTGTGTTCATTGTTCCTAACTTTTTTAAATTATGATGCTCTTAAATTTTAACCTCACTAACAATAATAATAAAAATAATGCATTTTATTTCAAGACACCCAAGGAGGCTTTATGACAATGCAAGAAAACATAAAATGCACAATGCAAATAAAACAACAATTGGAAAAGGCAGTTTGAACAGTTTTGAGTTGTGATTTGAAAGAAGAAAAAGAGTCAACATTTTTAATATTTACAAAGTCTTGGGGTCATGTGAGGGAAGGAGGTAGCAGTGAAGTTGCAGTAAGAGTGAGCTGATGGGCGAAAAGAAGGACGCCGCTTTCTGTATAATTTTACATTTTTGGAGGGATTTCAGGTAGTCACAGTAATTATGTTGACATGAGAGTAAAATATTACATTGCTGTTGACGATGACACCCCGACTCCTAACCTGTGTGGGGGGAGAAACGGGCGATATGTCAACAAACAAACTAAAACTGTTGAGTGTAGATATTGTGGCCTTCTTTCCAAACAGTCCAAAATATTTTATTTCATTTTATTAATGTTAAGTTTAATGAAGTTTGATGCAAACCAAGGTTTTATTTCAGCTAAACAGGAAGTGAGGGAAGACAGTTGGAGGAGAGGAGGTGAGGGGCTGAGAGGTCATCGGTAGACCAGTTGAAACTGATAGCGATTATGCTAAAAATATTGGTATGAAATGAAAGGGAAAAGGAAGGGACCGAGGACAGAACCTTTTGGTACACCTGAACAAAGGGATTTTGCTAAAAATATTGGTATGAAACGAAAAGGAAAATGAAGGGACCGAGGACAGAACCTTGGGGTACACCTGAATGAAGCAATTTTGAAAAAAATACTGGTATGAAATGAAAAGGAAAAGGAGGGGACTGAGAACAGAACTCTGGGGTACACCTAAACTAAGCGATTTTGCTAAAAATATTGGTATGAAATGAAAAGGAAAAGGAGGGGACCGAGGACAAAAGCTTTGGGTACACCTGAATGAAGCAATTTTGCTAAAAATATTGGTATGAAATGAACCGGAGGGGACTGAGAATAGAACCTTGGGGTACACCTAAACTAAGCGATTTTGCTAAAAATATTGGTATGACATGAAAAGTAAAAGGAGGGGAACGAGGACAGAACCTTTGGGTACACCTGAATGAAGCAATTTTGCAAAAAATATTGGTATGAAATGAAAAGGAAAAGGAGGGGACTGAGAACAGAACTTTGGGGTTCACCTAAACTAAGCGATTTTGCTAAAAATATTGGTATGAAATGACAAGGAAAAGGAGGGGACCGAGGAAAGAACCTTTGGTTACACCCGAACGAAGGGATTTTGCTAAAAATATTGGTATGAAACGAAAAGGAATATGAGGGGACCGAGGACAGAACCTTGGGGTACACCTGAATGAAGCAATTTTGCAAAAAATATTGGTATGAATATGAAAAGGAAAACAAAGGGACCGTGGACAGAACCTTGGGGTACACCTGAATGAGGGGATTTTGCTAAAAATATTGGTATGAAATGAAAAAGAAAAGGAAGGGACCGAGGACAGAACCTTGGGGTACGCCTGAACTAACAGGGGGTAGAGTGAGATCTAAAGTGTTTGAGTTTAAAGAAAGTAGTAAACATATGACTGAAACCGGTCACGGATCGTGTGGGGGGGAATACCAACGGATGAGACTGTTTCAAAGACGGCAGTCAGATCAAAGAGAACAACCAGAGCGACCAGACCAGAGTCCCAGAAGAGCAGTTTCTGTTTTATGACCAGGGCGAAAACAAGACTCTTTAATCTTTATGTGAAGCACTTTGAATCGTCTGGTACATGAAATGTTCCACACAAATAAATTCGCCAAAGCGGAGCAGAAACAAACGGCTGAGGAAATTTTGACGAAAGGATACGGTGATGATCTCCCATCTTCGCCATCAGTTGGTCGTTATCGAAGAGCAGGAGGCAGATCACAGCGATGATGAAGAAAGCGGCACCTCTGGTCTGAAAAAGAAAAAAAAGAAACGTTTTGACTTTGACAGAGAAAGATGCAATTTTAAAGATGCTCATAGGAAAACTAACGGCTGGAAACAATTCACATGCAATAAAAGCCTGTTTTTTTAAAGCAAAATAAAGTTACAAAGATCCTATTTGAACAATTTCTTCAACATATGTGATTGTCTTCATGATGCATTTGTCCAAAACTGGCAGAAACTTTTGACTCAATTGGGTATTTGTAGCCATTGATAAGATTCTAGCACAGATGCGCTGATTTGAACATTTCGTGATATCAATATCGCAGTTGTGACCAGCGGCCAATGATTTTTATTTAATATAACTATCATTTTGAGAGATGTAGCTGTCTCTATTCCAGCAAATCTGAAGAAGCCTCTGAACTCTCTCAGTCTGAAGGAGTTGGACATTTTACTCCATTAGGAAAATTAAGTTATGTCCAGGTTTCAACCATCATTTCACCGTAACCCCGTAACCCTTAGGGGACGAACGAGGATGGACGGTTGTACTGTAATTCAAAATTTGAATCTTCCTACAGTTTGAATAATATAGATTTTAGTCGCTGGTATTCTCAGGTAAAGTAAAACAAAGACCAAAATAAATAAAAGGAGAAAGAGAGAGCTGAAGTCGTTTAGGTCGTTAACCTTGGACGGCCCTCCTCCTGAGTTAGTGAAGAGAACGCCGAGCAGAGCGACGACCACGACGTCACTGTGCTCGAAAAGCAGCAGCGTCCTGCAACATAAAGATAATAATTTATTTTTTTTAAACACACATCTTAGGGCTTAAATATTAATTAATTACGTCTAAAGTTAAAAACGTGTTAAGATAAAACGTGAGAATGTACCTTAGAGGTCCACAGAGAGTCAGACCAAAGAAGCCGAGCAACGATATGACACAGCTGAGAACAGCGTGTTTCAACAACTTTATCCACTAAAACCAAGATAAACACAAAAAACGTTTCAATTCATTAGAGTAGTTTCAAATAGTTATAGATACAGTAATTTTAAAAACATCTAAAATACATTACATGAATATCAAATACTTAGATCAAATACGTTTTGTTTTTTTCTTTATTTGGGTTAAATGAAAAAGTACATACAATTAATTAAAATGTACCATAAAGAGACGTTACTAATAAAGCATTCATTTGAAATAAGTTATTATATTATATATTATATTTACTGTATTTTTCGTGCACTGCAAGCATCTGTGTAACCAAAAACAAATTCCTTGTATGTGTGAGCATACTTGGCCAATAAAGCCTGATTCTGATTCTGAAATCAGTATAAAAATTAAACACCCAGAACAAATAATACTAATTTGTGGTTCTGTACGATAAATAATATTTCATAATCATGTAACAAACAAACAAACCTGTCGCTTTGAGATGACTTTTCCAGATGAAAAGGGTTTTTGAAAAACAAGCAGAATAACAGCACTCCTAAAAAACATAGTAAATGTGGAGGAATTCATGAATGAACCATTTCAGATAAACGATAATGGAGATCGTAGGAGAGGAAATACTCACCCTAACTTTAATATGAAGATGAACTGAACTATATGGACGACTTTGAGGATGTCGTACGATTCAAAGATCCCCAACGCTTTCAGGATTTTTGAGAGAATCAGCAAAACGATGTATCTGGTTAACCTGCAGGGGGGAAACAAATACAAATATGAGAATAAAGAAATAGTGCAAACATAGGGATGTAAGTCAGTTGTTTTGACATGATAAAAATGATAATTTATCGTAAGAACATTTAATAACCTCCCAAAACTGGCTGAATAAGTTTAACAGCTGTTGTTTTTTTTACATTACAAAATGTATACAATGAGGAAATAAGACTAAAGAAAGTTACCATGCTTAGTTTAGTGATAGAAATACAAAAACAACTGCTGTCCTAAAGAAGCCTTTTATTTTGTTATTTTTATTATTTTAAGAGTGTGTTTGTTGTCATTACGTTTTAGGGACGCCGACAAAAGATCGAGATAAAATTTTAATCCATATTGCCAACATCCATTGGAATTAGTGGTGACCCCGTCGGATATTATGAATGAACAAATGAATACAGATTATATCGGCCTAAAATCTCTGATATAATCAGTCAAACACAAGCAGTCCATTCCAGCATTTGACCTGCACCATCGTTGAAAAGCTTTTCAGTTGTAGAACTTCTTTTTTTTGTTCAAATATTAATGTAAATAATGTTAACTACTGAGTAATGTCCAACCTTTCACACTAAATAAGTAACAAAAGTAATATAAATCTAATATAAATAAGTAATATAAGTAATAAAATCGGGTCAATATCAATATCGGGCAAAACTTAGCAGTGAAGTATCGATGTCTTATCGGAAGTCTACCTGTATCAGAATATATATATATATAAACAGATTATTTAACCAAGTCAAGCCAAACGGTCACGCATCAGCAATGACGTAAGAGAGGAAACCATAGCTGTCAATGAATCTGGAATGGACAGCATGATATCAGGATAGCATAGCATGTTAAAGAGAGATCGATTACAATTAGCCAAAATTGTTCCTTAAAATTTGCTCTTTTTGAGCTTCAATTAAACGTAAAAATATTATCCAACTTCTTTCAAAGAGTCGTGTTGGATGGCGATGCTGAGGGAAGGATCTCCAGTAGCAGTCCGTCTTGCAACGAATCTGAGTAGGGTTCTGACTGAAAAAGGTTGCTATTTTATTCTGATATATTCTGTATATTCTGATACAGGTAGACTTCCGATAAGACATCGATATTTCACTGCTAAGTTTTGCCCGATATTGATATCGACCCAATTTTATTACTTATATTACTTATTTATATTAGATTTATATTACTTTTGTTACTTATTTAGTGTGACAATTAGCCAAAATTGTTCCTTACAATTTGCTCTTTTTGAGCTTCAATTAAACGTAAAAATATTATCCAACTTCTTTCAAAGAGTGGTGTTGGATGGCGATGCTGAGGGAAGGATCTCCAGTAGCAGTCCGTCTTGCAACGAATCTGAGCAGGGCTCTGACTGAAAAAGGTCGCTGTATTAGTGTCGACTGACTTTCACCACATGTGAACGGCTGAACATGTCCTGGATGTAAACATCGGTTGTTTTTTAAGCACTGCTACTCCAGCTCGTTTGCTGTTGCAGCTTGTCGCTCAAACATCCCCACAAACTTCCACGTACGGTGGTGGAAGGGTCATGATTTGGGCTCAATTTGCAGGCACCGTAAACACAAACTGCATGCAGAGTTGAGCCTCCTTTTGACTAAAACCCTACCTGAGGGGCAAATGTGTATGCAAATGAGTGAATTTTGACAAAAGTAACAGTTTGTTGGAAAAATTAAGCAACTTTTGTCATCCAAACTGATCTGAAACTGGAGGAAAGTTGTCAGAAAGTTGGTGTTTTTTAAACAGTGAATCTAAAGTAGCTCAAAGACTAAAAACTAAACTTTTCCAGGTTAAAAGAACCAGAACAGATGTTACCTTGAATCAGGAACTTCCACCATCCCCAGTCTTCCTCCTGAGAGGACGTTGCTGCTGTATTTCTCCTCCATGGTGACCAGTAGCAGTATTTCTATGGTCCCAGTATCTTCACCATCACTTGTACTGGAGCACCTTTAACTGAACGGAGCTCGTTTACCGCCGCAGTAAACAACCAGGCCTCCTCTGGCGCCGTCAGGCCCACCTTTCACGCCGGGAATCGAACCAGCACATCTGACCGCTTCGCTTCAGTCCCAAATAACTTCCAGCTTCGGTTGAAATAACGATAAAATCCGGTAAAGACCGAAGAGGGGGGCGAGAAAAATCCGAACAGTCCGTTAAGCGCCGAGACTTCCGCATACGACACACGTAGGTCACGTAAACAAACCACGTGACCACCACTGAGATTTAACACAACGAAGAGGTCTCTCTCTGATCACTATCTACGATATAAAATAAAAAAAACTAAAAGCAAACGCTCTGTGCTAAAAAAGTTTTTCAATGCATTTTCTATACATTTACTGATTTACCTTAGTTTTATTCTGTCGTTTAACAGCAAAAAACTAATAAAAACATGAATATTTTATTGTTGAAAACCTAAAAGGATCAGAATTTTACTTTTGCATCCAGATAATCCAAATGGTTCAAACATTAATTTAGGGAAATTGTTTGTTGTTCCCGGAAAGGGCAAAATGTCCAGTTTATTCTCTTCCCTGTGTATATGATGATCATTTCATCATTTTAGTAGTTGTGCAAATGGTGAGCATGCAACAACCTTCCTTTTTACACTTTGCATAGAAAAAAAATCTGATCACTTAATATGATGAGCTGCCTTTAGTTTTTCCATTTACGGCCAATATAGTTTTAATAATTAATTACAATAAATATTTCGTTTTTGAAAAATATTTAAATACAAAAACATTTTCCCTGATGTTTTGTTTTAATTAAGTATCAGTAAAAGCTTTAAAAAAAAACATCAGCATTCTTTAAGCCTGATTAAAAATACCAACATATGCTAATAGAAATAAAAACAAAAATAGATTCTTTATTAAACAACAAAATTTATTAATTTATTTCATTTAATTTTAGCTGTCATCCATATGATGGCAGAGGTCTTCAGGTTTTCAGTAAGACCCACACAACCCAAGTAGGACTTTCTGATGAAGACCTTTGGTGTCGTCCTGTAAAATAGATAAGTAAAAATAAATGAAATAAGACAATATTGTTTTTTTAGATATTCTTGTTGAGATTTTAGATATTTATTTAATGTAGAAAAATGTGTTCTACCACGATGTCCTCATGTATGGTTCTGGGAAACATCGCCTTGTATTCTTGTACGATCTTCTGCAGATCGACCTCGGAGCGGCTCACAAGGATCCTGGTCAGAGTCTCCTCACACGTCCCCTGACCCTGTTGGAACACAACGTTTTACCCGAGAACAGGAAATGGACAAAAGATACCTGGATCCAGAGTTTCCTAAAATCTCGTTTGGCACCAAACTTCAAAAAGTTAGTAAACATGGATGATTACAACTAAAACTGCACATCTGGATAATAATCCCAGTACTTCCACTTTGATGGCACCACTATACCAGATGCTTAAGTTTCTCCATGAATAGCTTTTAAATAAATTTGTCAACTTGTAGATTTGTAGAAAATGGGGAAAAGCAGTTTTTAAACTTTGTTTCAATTTATTACATCAGCCAGGTTGAAGGTTACTTAACCTGATCACTGCCAGAGCTGCAAGTTTGGAAATCCCTTAAATAGTAACTTCCTGACAAAATGAAGTAGGCTAACAGAGCTCGAAAAGAAAGACATTATCCTCCAATCTAACGACGGATAAAGATATGAGAACTGAAGTCAACAGCATCGATATGGTGGTCATAATACACAAACAGTGGCAAAAAAAAAAGAGATAATACATAAACCCTGTAGATACCCTATTCTAGAATTATCTCCTTTCTAAATATGTTATAATCGGTATGCGGAGCAGAATATAAATTCTCACCAACCTTCATGGCACGATTGAGCTTCTCAGCAAAGAACGCCGGTTTGTTCCAGGCACATTTAACTGGAAATAAAAAAAATAAATTAAAAAAATGGTCACAGACTAAAACGAAACAGACTTCAGGCGCTGCGTGTCTCACAGTTGTGGAGTTCTATGGTTCAAGTTAATGAAATACATCCAGAACCTCCAGAGTTCCCAAATGTAAAAGCTGTGAGAAACAGGCTCACTTGGTTCATTCATTAATCCTTTTAATCCAAATGTTAAAAGTCAGTTTTATGCTTTTTTTGCTTTAGTATCCATTTATTTGTTTATACAGCAGAAATGCTTTTCTCACTACGTCGGGGAAACAGCTGCTGTCGGGTTTAGATGCAGAGAAAACACAGGTGTCATGGATACAGTAGACGATTACGCTTTTCTTCACACAGCAAGATTAATTTCAGTCGTTCAGTTCAGGGATTATGGCTCACCGTTCATTAAATCTGAGTTTAGCCTGTCAGAAAATTTAAATAACATGAGTCTAATGTAAAAAAATTAATGTAAAGCTAATTGTAAAGGAAAGTGGCTTTACAGAGTGCTGCATTACAAGCACTACGAGAAAGTTGAGTGGAAGGTAGAAAAAAAATGAGTGGCATAAAAAGAGATGCACAAGCAATAGAGATAACTGCAGCCTTGAGAGGATTGCTATAAAAAATTATTTTGTAAAGTTTGGCTCTAATTGTTAAGGCGTGATGTGGAAAGATAAATCAGAGTTTAGTTAGATTTATTCCCATATTTCATTGGACAATATCGCCATAGATAAGGAGTTTAGGTTAGATAAGGTTGTCGGTTATTTTCTTTCCAGGAGTAAAAGATAGAGAATTGTTGTTATAACATCGTTCGATGGCGGGTCTAAAACATCGGCCGTGGACTCTGAAGCGGGCTTAACTTCAGATTTAAATCGAGACGACTTTTATCTCCTAAATCAACAGCCTTGATCTTTTGACGGTTAGACATCTGGAACATTTGGAACTGAACCTTTTTTTAAATGTGGGAAATCTCTGATAAACTGCACTGTTGGGGTTGTATAAAGCGGTAACTCAGAAAATTTAAAACCTTCACAAACCAATGTCAATGAGGCAATTCTCGATGTCTCCCTTCAGCTCCAACTGCAGGGCTTTAGGTAGGGTGAGGTCGCTGATGGCGGCGTAATGCTGAAACGCTAACGGAAGACGATAAGAAGGTCAAATATATCAGCGTAATTCATTCAGATTAGAGTGGGATCATCCTTTTGAATGTATGAGATACTGATTTTAATATATTCCTGATATAAAGCAGTAACGATTGCAGAAAACATCTCTTTAATAAGTAAAAACATTGACAAGAAAGTGAGTTTTGAAATCAATGGGTAAAAAAAAAAGAAAAGAAAAAAAAGCCAGAACTTTGAAGATTTACTTTTGAAAGTAAATCATAAGGTTTTTTACAAAGTTAACATTTTTGAAAAAAATTAAAATCAAAAATTAAAAATCAGGGAGAAAAATAAATAAATGAAAGTTAAGAAAAAAATGCTAATCTTTTTCCAGTAAACCCTAATCCGCTTCCCTATTAATAAAACTCAAAGTGTATGAAGTCGAGCACAATTAAAAGATGGTGAACATTTCTCTGCAACATTTGAGAGGGAACCGGTCGGCTGCCTGAACACGGCGTCCACCCGTTAGTCCGGGTGAGAAGCCAAGAAAACCTAAAAAAAATAACCCCTTAAACAAAACGAAAAAACAAACACATTCATACATTCACGCCACTCACTCTTAGAAAGCTGCTCGCTGTTACGTGTGGTCAGGATGTTGATGAAGCTCGCCACGTCTGCTTTGCCTGTACCTTCACCTGCTTCAAACAAAATCTGGACAGCAAAGAAGAGCGTTTTGGTGACGGGAATGTTAATTTTTACCAGCAGTAAGTGGTCTTCCACTCATGCACACACAGTTGTAAGAAAAACAGTTCTTACGATTTTTTACTGTTTGTGATTCTGTAGGGAACTGTAATTAAACTTTTTTTTAGTAGAAAAGACCAACTTTCAATTTTTAAATAGCACAAAGCGTCTTTTTATCTTAATTTGTTGGATTTATTCCAAATAGCATGACAGCAGGAATATAAACCAACATGGTGGCTCATTGTTACCTTGGCGTCCTTTCTGGCCAGCTCCATGTCGACCTTGGTGCTCTCGTCTCGCTTGCCGTTCAGCATGGCCAGCAGCGCCGCCGTGAAGTCACCTCCGGTCTCATCTTTAATCACCTCCTCCAGCTCTCTTTGGTACTCTGAGGAGATATTTCAATTCGGACGTCAAACAAAAAACCCGTCAACTGTAGAAGGGCATAGATATTTTTTTTGTGTGCAATTTTTCTCCTTTAACATCTCATAAAATTGGAGCCCACAGAGACTGTGACCTTTGACCTCTCCATTTGGCAGTCTCTGGATTATCCCCAGTCGTTACTCTCCTTATCAGTGACAAACCAACTGTTCCTTCTTGAATTTTTGATGCTCGATTGAAAACAGTTTTCAATTGTTATTTTCTTTTTTAGCACACTTTTACTACTTCCTGTTTATTACAGCCACATTTAAAATCAGTATCTGATGGAATTACACCTTGCAGAGCCCGCTTGTATAGGTTCAAACTGGCAAATGGATAATTTGCGGGTTTCTTCCACCTTTTTATGAGTCCAGTTAAAATTCACATCCATTGGATGAACAGTTATAGAGACTCACTGACTTTCGTTTACACCTTTAAAACTTGGTTTTTGGGTCATTTGTTGAAACTTTAGTCGTTTCTAAAATCTGTACATGGGGAAAATTTGTGATAAACATACATTTTCTTTTAGCAATTTTAATACTTATGGAGCTAAACACACATGTGTTTGGTTGGCATGCTCCCCTCTCTTTCCCACTTTGAGGACAGACCAAAAGAACATTAGGTATTGTTTAACTTAGTTAAACCTGAGACACTGCTGACTTTCCCTCACTTAAATGAAGCTTTTTCTTTTTTTACTTTAAACGTAAAGTATAAAATATGTCCTTCGGCACTAAAGATAATTTATTTTAAGGCTCTTCTTACTTCTCTACCAGGAGTTACGGTTGTGAAGGCGACACTAAATGTGTGTGAATAAAATATCAATGTCCTAAAAACCTTGTTTGAAGACTTTCTTGATCTCTTCAATCTCTCTGCTGGATCTTGTCGCCAGAACCTCCACAAGAACTTCCTCATCTGTCCCCAGACCCTGGCATCAAAAAACAGGAAAAGTCTCATTTGGTCTGGAAACTAGAAGCAAAAATGTTACATTTCTAGATTTTAAAAATCAACAAACATTTCAACTTTACAGGTGCATCTAAATTATTTGTAGATCATCTTCTACATTGATAAAAGAAGCTGTCTGCTTATCTACAACTGACAGCTGCATTTAAAGAGACAGTTGAGTAAATTGTGCTCCAAATTTAGAAGCTTCATGTCTTTAAATTTGGGAAAAATTGACTGATGAAAGTAGAAATTATACAGACAACACGATGTTTTATAAACTTTAACGTTTACCTCCAAAACACCGCTTCGGTTCACTTTAACAGAATAAAAATTAGGCAGCTTAAGTGGACAGAAGACCAAAGAGTCTTCGTAAGTGAGTGAACATTTTTGAATATTCGCATTAAAATCATGTTTTTACATTATTATTTGTTAGGAGTCCTATATTTTTTTAGATCTGTAAATCATACCTTTGTGGCTCTCCTGAGCAAGTAGGCATCAAAATGAGCTGGGGGCATCAGCAGAGCTAGAGCCACGTCCTCCAAATCTGACTTGAGGACCGACTTCACGGTTTTAACCAGGTTCTGCAAGAAGGTCAAACCCTTTGAGCTTTGAGTAACCACAACCTTTATATATATATATATATATATATATATATATATATATATATATATATACACACACACGTTTCTTTGAGGGAGGTGAACGATTTCACTTTCTGTAATATTTTTAACAATTCAAAGGAAAATAGGAAAAATATTAAGTCCATTTTTTATGTCTTTTAAGAATAAATCCTACAAAAATGTAGCACCATCCAAAGTTAAAGTTTCACATAGCAAAATTTAATAGAACTCTTAAATAATAAATAATATATAATTAAATTAACAAAATATATACATTCATTTGAAAATATGTATAAGAATTAAAACTTTTATTGTAGATAAATAGAATTAAACAGTAAGTATTTTATGGGATGGCCCATCTCTGGAAAATGTTATTTTGGGTGTGAGGCTGAAGGTTTTTGGGAACTCCTCAATTGAAGCATTTAAGAGAAACTGCCTCTCGGCTGAAAGGTTAAAATTATGCGCAACCAGAGATTTAAGATGCATTTAAACAATCTAAAATATTACAAAAGAAATGTAATTTTTTCTCAGCATTCCCATTTTACACACAGAAATGTAATTTGTTTTAGTTTACACCCAAGGAAAAAGAAGCTTTAGGTTTGCCTGAGAATACGATTATTATAAGAGACTCAAAAGCTGCGCTTTGAGAAGGGAAGTTTGTTCTTTATCCAAGCATGTTTACAGAAGGTTTAGTGGAAGGAAAAACCGTAGCAAAGAAAGTGAACAAACAACAAGTCTAGTGATAAAAGTGAAAGAAATATTATTCCCTAACTTGAGTGGGGGGAAGGCAAGGCAAGAGTCAGAAGTGTTTTATCTGGTCTAAGAAGGAAAAGGATTGTTTAGTTCTTCACTTTTCAAGCAGAATAACTCAGATAAATTTAGTGAATAATTCATTTAGATGGTGTAACATCATCAAAATGGGCCAAAGCATTTTTTACACTCGGCATTTAAAGCCCTGACAATACATTACCAAGTTTACTTTGATGATCTAAATTGAGTTAAGATTGTTAAGACAGGAAATGAGCGACTGTGACACTGAACAGTCTCGTCTTCAGATTTAATGAGGCTAAACCACAGCTTTAAATATGGATGAACTTTTTCAATATTCATTTGAGCCGTTAATTCATTAAACTAAGTAAATAATTAATGTACAAAAAATTTATTAAAAACACATCTGTGCATCATCACGGCTCTCAACAAACTGTGTATTTTAGAATAATGTTAGTATTTTCATAATATAACTGCAAAGTTTTTACATTAAGATTCCACCCTTGCTGTTTTTTATGTGCATATTTAATATTTATAAGATATAAACCTACTTCTTTTAGTTTCCGCAGACAAAAATAATTTGCCCCTCTGTAGGACAATTTCTAATTTCTATCCACATCACAGTCGCTTTAGGCTTTTTTCACTTTTTAAAAATCTTAAATTTGAGTCATAAATAAAATGTTGTAGATTATGTTTTCACAGCTTACTTTTCCTGAGGACGCTTCATAAACCGCTTTAATCTTCTGCCTCTGCTCGTTGGTTCTCTTGACCAGAATCGCACTGATCACATCCTTGTCCACAACTAAACAGAAACAGATGATCAAGTTATCTTTACTGGGCTCAGATGTGGAGACTAGACTCTTGATAAAAAAACAAATTCACAATTTATATTGGCATCAACATTGGTATCTGGCATTTTTATTCATTTGTTTAAGATATTAGCGTCGGTCTGATGAGTAAAACGGGGCCCATGTTAGTAAATGTATTTATTTCCATCTTGTTCATGTTTGTTTTTGGATTTCTAGTGGGGAGGGGTTTGGTCACATCACCAATAATAATGATGGTGATGCAAGGGATGCCAGGATTGTGGGGTGTTTAACTGTACAATAGAGGCATTGTCAGTGGTGTTGTAATGTTTTTTAGATGTTGAAAGGATAAGGAAAAATATATAGTATCAGTAAATATTGGCCAGAACATTTTTATCGGATATCGGCCCAAATCTTCATATCGATGCATCCCCAATAAAAATGTATTACCTTTCTCATGATTGGATATAGTTTTTTTATAAAATTTGTAAAAATCAAATTTTCCTTTTAAAAAATATCATAAAATAAATCAGTCAGCGTTTATTAACTGCCTTTATTTTTACAAAACTTGAGAGAAAAACCTTGGCGCACCCACCTTTGCTCTCAAAGGCACTCTGAAGGACTGTAGCATCACTGCTGGCATTAAAGTTCGGATACGGGACGATCGTCCCGTAGTACTTTGGTTTCGGATCCTCTTTCTCCTTCATAAAAAACAAAACAAAACAGGGATAGAGGATTAAAAAACAAATTAAGTGACTGCTCTAAGAAAAGTAAATGATGATGGTAGTTTTTGGTTTACCGAGAGCTGTCCAAAGATCTGAAGTGCATCTCAATGGTAAATATAATTGAAAGTGAAATTTCTACTGACTTTATGTTCAACTTTAATTTAATTGCAACTTTTCTAAAATTGTAGTTAAATTACCTAGGAGATTATAAATTAGAACACTAGCCACTATTAGTGTAAATATAGGTATGATGCAGATAAGAAACACTACACAATACGGTATTTTTATGAAGCTAAATACCCATTGCTGCAAAGTCATACGAGCATTTATCCTACCGTTTGCAATTTGAAGTCATTTTTAAATTGCATTTCAACATTTAAATGTAAACAAACTTTGGTGCTCATTCTGCAATGTTTCCCATACAGCCAAATACAAAAAGATCCCATTACTGTACTGTCCATGAAGTTTTACACTAAAAAAATATTGTATTAGTCACATTTGTTTCGTTTAATCTATAGGAATTTGTCTAGAGTTGTGGCTACATTTTATACATTGCTTCTTTTCCCTTTTCATTTCTTATTTTCCTAGAGGATCTAAAGCATTTGGGTCACATGTTGACTGCTTTAATATGACATTGGTAGAAAACAGTCAGCTTAAATATTCTGTTTTTTTCTGGAACATTTAGCTCAAGTTTAAGATCACCCGATAACTTTATCCAAATCAATTCATGTGGTAAGGTCATTGCACACTACTGCCTCCATGAAACAAGAGTAGTTCACACTTGAAACCCTAGATTGCTAGCAAAGCACATCTAATATGCATTAACCAAAATTTGAAGTATTCATACACCCCCATGGGTAATTCTTTAGTACAAGCTGGTTAGTTTTAATAATCCATGAGGAATACACTTGAACACTAAACGACCAGTTTTTGTTGGTTGTTTTTTGGCAAATATAGTTTGTGGTATAAAACCATTATCAGGAAACATTTGGAAAAGTCCTGTATTGAATTTGATTTTACAAGATTAATGATCAAAATTATGACAAATAAATGCTTGAAATATCTCTTTGAGTGATGATTTAATGCTAATTTAACAACCTGCACCTGTTTGCTCACCTTAACTTTTTTTTCTTCTGGGTCTCTATTGTGGATGATACCTTTGAAAAACTTCTTGAAAACAGACATCTCAATTTCAGATGTGAAACCTAAAAGAACAAACAGAGATTGGTAAATTAGAAGATAAACAAGACAAATGAAGAGGTGTCTTTTGAGTAATCAGTTCATTACCTGTGACCAGGTGTGAAAAAAGGACAAGAAGCTAAATTGAGCAACAAAAACTAGTCAAGCGCAGAAAAACTAAAGTCGAAAAACCAAAACAAAATAAGTCAGATTTCTTGTTTAAACATCTAAAACTTACCCGAGTCAAAGAATCTCGCCAACAAACAATCAGAGCTACGTTGAAGTGACTTTAGGTCACGCCTATCTCCACCTTTTCCAAGGATACTGGGTTAGTTTCACCTGATTGACAACAACCAATCGTCTGTCAGCTTTCCCTTGCCCTCTCTGACAGGTTTAATACCCCCAAACCTCAAACAGAATATGACTCAGGAATTATTCAGAAATCAGCTTAAAGTAAGCACAGTACGGCGAAAGAGACAAAGAGCTGTTTAGAACCCATGAACACACCCAGTGGTGTGTTGTTTTTCTGGGACAACCGACATGGATAAACTAGACGGTCCACATTCTTCTGTTCAGTGTTTTGGTGTTAAAGAGGAACTGGGCTGAGGTTTCAAACTAGGACACCTTTTTAATATGTGGATCGTCTTTCAGCAAATGGAGCTTCAACTCAGCAGGTTTTGGTGATAAACAACAGTCACAGTTAAGCAGTAGTAAAAACCTGATTTTAGAAATAAATCTGAAATGAACATCAAGCCCTGCTGTGTAAATTAACTTTGTGCATCTTTAGACATCCTGTTTGTGCAGGAAAACACAAAGAGGCAACCAGCTTCTCTATATCCTAACCCTAAAATAGCAAATCAGGACATGTGAAAAAAGAATAACATGTTTATTTTTCAACAAAAATCTAATAAATAATCCATTACATGCAAAAAAACAACAACAACAATAGACTTCATTGGTAAATGTGTAGAGTTTAAAAAGCAAAAATGTTGACTAATAGATTGTGTTTGACTTATCTCCTAAAATGAATGAATATTAGTCTCAGATATAAATTTGGGTGATTTAACTTTTTTGAAATTCCGAGTTTTAATACGAAGCTGTTTTTAAGAGTGTAAGCAAAAGCCTTTGAGGACCGAGTCACCAGATGTCACCGTGGAGTTATGTGCTCATTTACTGTAATCAAAATATTGGAGAAGACCCATTTTGTTAAAAGAGGAATCTGTTCTAAACATTTATGTATACCGTATATTCTGCAGCATAAGAGGTATGCTAAAAGGTGCCGACGACAACTTCACTTTGATTTTTGCACATAGTTGAGTGCGCAGTGATACGCATTTGAGAATGAATGTAGAAGACAGAGTCGTGTGCAAACGCTTAAAATTAAGATCTGTAAGATCTTTGCCAGAAAACTGACAAGCTCAGTCGGCAGAGTTTTCAAA
>JAVLVB010000208.1:539275-592629 GCA_032876305.1 Orestias chungarensis
TATATATATATATATATATATATATATATATATATATATATATATATATATATATATATATATATATATATATATATATATATATATATAAATATATATATATATATATATGGGTGTGTGTGTATATGTATATACGTTTGTTTGTGTAATTTGTATGTAAAGAATAAAAAGAACAACCTTTACATAATGACATTTCTTATGTATTTGTCTGTGTCATTTGATCTTTTTAATTTAAAATGGATCACAGTGAAGGTGTAAACATCAAAAAATAAATGACTTCTGTGGATTACGGTTGCGTTTTACATGCCATGCTTAATTTACGATGCCAGATTTGCCACTGGAAGTGTTTATTAAGTGTTTCAGTGTTTATTCACAAATCAAAAATGACCAAAATATACATATTGTACAGTTTTTTACTATTTTTCATTTTTAATTTAAATTCAGTTGAACCTTTATGTAACAACAAAATAAGAATCCTGGTATGGACAGGTAGAAGCTTAAAACAGAAACAGTTGTAAATCACAAGCTTGCACAGTGGAGAAAAATCATTTATTAATCATATCCATTTATTTTAAGTAACCTGACAGGAGCTTCTCACAAGATGTTATCTATTCAGACTAAAAAACAAACCAAATGAATAACTATATTAAAAGTTATATTACCTTATATATAGAGAGGATTAGTGTTGAAAACACTGCAAAACGGAGGTGTAGAAAAACAAGAAAGTTACTAAAATCTGTCCGAATTTAGAAGACAATCTTGCTCCTGTTATCAAATTTATATTAACTGGTTTAGTGCAGTGAAAAAAAAACTTACATATTTCTGTTTGTTAAAAAAATGTTGATCACAGACGTACTTGTTGTAAACTAATAATTGTTCCAATAAATCCCACTGGGACTAATGTTGATGTACAAAGAATGAACAAGACGTATCCAAGAGCCAGTCCCGTTTTTCCAAGAAAACAATCATTTAATGGCCTATAGAAATACTTACAGCACAAGACTCCACTGCTGAATAAAAAACCTTTTGAACCTTACTTAAAGTTTGCTATTGAACTTTAAGACAGTGGAAGTCATTGAATTATAGCAATTTTTAATTAGCCTTTAATCTCCACTGTAGCTATTTTTACACCGTTGCAAGAGATTAAAAGAAAAAATTTCACAAAAAAAGGAAAAGATTGTTTACTTTGTAAGTCGATCATCATGCAGGAGGACATTACTTGTATTTATAAAAGGATTTCAATTGTGGCCATTGGATATTTACACACAGATACTAAAACTTGAAATGTGCTTTTAGAACCAAAATTATATAAAGAAAATAAATCGGTTTATACATATTTACTTTGTCTAATTTGGAGGGAAACATATATATATTTTTGTTAATATTATCTGGGGGGCGGTCCTCTCCCACGGCCTCGCCCCCCTCCAGCCCCTGGACCCGGTCCAGGTCCTCGCGGTCCCGGTGGTCGGTCCACTGGCCTTCGGGCGTTTGGGTTGGACGAAGCTAGAGTCACATCCTTCTGTAAGTTAACACCTTTTCCAGCTGAACCGGGTTTCATTTTTGTTGGCTTCGGCTCTGGTTCTGGTGGTTTTTCTGTTTCAGAGAAATATAAAGGAAGATTTCAATTAAGACTTAGCAAACAGAATATTACCGTGCAGTTCACTTGAGACCATTTATATGTTTGTCTCGCCCAGACTACACTGCAAAAGGAAGGCAACCTGACGATGTGATTGGGACCACACCTGTAATATACCATGGACAACAACAAGAAGGTTTGGTGTAAATCTTGTTGGAAAAACATTATAAGATTTTTCATAACCCCAGAGAGGAAAAGGTATCAGGGAAGGGGAGATACCTGCTGGAGATGTGGTGGGGTCGGTCCCAACCATTTCCATATTCTCTGGGACTGTCCAGGCATCCAGCAATATTGGTCTCAGATCCATGAACATTTACAGAACATTTTCAAATGTGATCTTCCTTTGACATTTTGAATGCATGTTTTTATGTAAAATACCGGCAAACCAACTGAACTCTAATGATCGAAAACTTCTGTACATTTTACTGTCTGGTAGCAAAAAGGCTCTCACAAGTAAACTGCTTAAGTGGGAACCTCCAACAACTGAAGACAGGCTAAATGTTGTGAAAGAGATTTATGTATTGGAAAGGCTGTGTTATTTTGTCATACTGCCGATGGACACTTTCTACAAAGTATGGTCAACGTGGATGGAATAAGTTAAATCTGTTATGTCTGACCATTTGTAAACCTTGCTGTCATTCAAATTAATGTTATGTTCTGAAATGGGGTGTAAATCCTTAGACTGTACACCAGCTCCTCTGCCACCCGCATTTGATCCCTAATTTGATTGTGTTTTTTTCTTTTTTAGTTCTAATTTGTTCTTTTAACTAAAAAAAAAAAGAAGTAGATGAAATCAACTAAAATTGCTACTAAATTATTATCTAGCTTTCCAGGTAGTGTCTTTGTGGTTTGATAATGATCAGTTAATATTTTGAAGACGTCCGATTCAAACTGGTAAATTTGAGTAAATTAAAACCTGATAATGAACTGTCAGCAATAAGGAGCTGTACAGTGGCTTAACAGTGCAGCAAACAAAATATATGAAAAAAATAATTTTATAAATAGCACAAGGTTGATTTGTGTGGCTTTCTACCTTTTATTCATTTAATCATCATTTAAAAACAACTTTTTGTATTTTCTAAGGTTTATCTGATAGTACAATCTGTTTGGTTATCTAGAATATTAAAGTGTGACAAAAACAAACAAACAAACATAATAGTGGTTATGTAATTGTTAGTTTATCTTAGTACACCTCAGATCACCTGGTGTAAAGTTGATTATTAGCTCTTGAAAATATAACAGTTTGAAAAGTTTAGGTAACAAATCGGCGAATATCTGCTAACGAGCAGTTAGCTAACGATGACTGATTTTATGAGTAAATTAGCTAATTAGCTACATATGCAAATATTTAAAATCCAAGGGTTATGATCAACAAAAAGAGAGTAACTAACTTGCTAATTACTCATTATCCAAAAGCAGAGTGAAATACCGGTTGTTAATTTGGTAAATACGATCTCCTTTTAACGTTTTAAAGTTATCACAGCATTAGCTGACAGATATTCTCCTAATCACAATAACTTAAGTAGCTGGTGCATAAGTAGTTCAATAATACATTGGATAAAAGGGGGCACTGATTTGATTTTATCAGTAAAAACAGAACCGGGTACTCATTCAGTTAGCTTATAAGTAACTTGTGAAGACATTTTTGTAGGTCGCTAAATTGTGATTAGCTAATAATTATCTAAACTTAACTTAGTTCTGAACATCTGTATCCATTTTGTTTACTTGCTGGTAATCATGTTAAATTATAAATATGGTAATAAGAAGAAAATGAATAAATCAATAAATAAATATAGTAATATTTGCTAAGGAATTGGTAGCAAACAATCACAGGTAGATAATAGCTTGTTGACACCGATTTACCTATATAATCTCATTATTTTATTTATTTGCCAGTAAACTGATACAAATATTTTATTTTTTTATTTAAAAAGCAAAGCCCAGTAAAAAATATAAATATTAAAAGCAAAACTAAAAAGGTAGGTGCTTATGAACCATTAGCATTTCTTAACATGTTTGCAAAAAACATTAAATGATAAATATTTAAAACATTTAAAGTAGAAATGTTTAAATACTAAATATTTAAACCATTATATACTGGAATGGTTAGAATGTGAGAAGATTATAACTTTTATCTCCAGTTAATGTTTATTTATTAACATTGATTTATTAGGAGCTTCCAGTAAGGTGGTGTTGGACATAACTGACCTGGCTCAGGCGGGGGGCTGAGGGATCGGTTCGGCAGCAGGTCCTCCAAGTCCTTCATGACCTGGTTGGTGCTGTCTTTGTTATTCCTGCGGTTCTTCTCTTCATCACGAGCCTGAATGCAAAGAGAGCCAAGGAAACATGATGGATGGTAAAAGTTTTAACCACGGTCAGCAAGGCAGAGTAGCAGGTAACAGCTTTAGGAAAAAAAACATGAATTATTTTTAATTAGATTGTATTGGTAAAGGAAAGATATGGGACTGTCATTAGTAACTTTGTGAAACATTTCTTGGAACTATTCTGGAAACTTCCTGTCAGAGCCCTGGGTATTTACCAGGATATTGGTAAACTAAGATAGGAGACTTTTTCCAGTTCTATTGCAATATTTTAACTTAAGAATTAATATTGTAATCTTCATTTTTATTTCAATGACAACACTATCTTAGATTTTTGCCGATTTCAGTTTCATCACTTCCTTCTTCCATTCTGTACATTAATGTAGTCTTCTTTGTAGTAATGCATTTTCATGTATTGTGAAGATTGTAATTATCCTGCCCATAAAATTATTTTGTTTTAAAAACACAATAATTTTGAATTATACACTATATATGTTTATTTTGTTTTATATTCAAATTTACGGGTAATTTTTTCTTAAATATAAAAGATTCGGAGGATTTCACAAACCAACCTGCCTTTGGTACAAATTACTTTTTGAAGTCACATATGTTGATTTTTATAGAGTAGATTAAAAACAGAATCTAAAAAAATAAAACTTTAAGAAGGTGCAAAGTGGTCATTGTGATACAAAGTGCACACAAGGCAGGTATGAACTGAATAATAATTGCTGTAAAAGATCCTATGACCAACACCTTCATTTTGGTTTCCGAAAAAGTTACTGACAGAACAACCACGACGCAAAACATGGTACAAATTGGTTGCATCGGATTAATTAAGAGAACCTTTTTTTACTAATTAAGGGTTCAAGCCCAGAGGCAAAGGTACTTCTAAGAGACAGGTGAGCCAAGATGTCAGTTTTCCCAAAAGATATTTATGTCCAAACATTTCTGTTTGAAACTCTAGACATCATTTCAGAGGCAACAGCTTAAAGAAAACTCGTGCACAATAAAGCCATTTCTTTACTCACCATCTGCATCTTCTTCTTGAGTTCCATGTTTGAGTTTTGGTATGCTTCGGAGACTGAGTTCAGATAATAGATGGCCAAGCTGGAAGAGATAAACTTGATTAAAGCCCTACTTTGAACCTGTTTGCGCTGTAAACTATATTAATTTTAATACAAAAATCTAACAGGAAAGTTATAGAAGAAAAATGGTTGTACTGATTCTACCGTAGGACTAATACGATCCAATTACTTAAATTCAAATCTACAGTGAATGAATAATGTCCAACTGCTAAAATAAATTACCAGACTTCTTTTCTTTGAGTTTTACCATTAAAAAATCTATGTATCACAATTTAACCAAAGTAATGAGAAAAATCAACTTCTGTCTGATTCTTATCATTATTTTGTTTCATCCTATTGAGAAGCGGAAACATATAAAATGTGTTACATATCTTTTATTTTAAGTAGTAACTTGCTGGAGGTTACTAAGAAGAACCTGACTTTGCCTGAGGTTGCTGTTGTTGGTTCTTTTGTACATAGACTAAATCATCAAATCCACATACATTTTTTCCCCTTAGATAAATAGCAGATATTTTTTTGTTTGGGCTTTTTATTTGTACAATCGATTCCACATCAATCGATTGATGTGGCATTGGTTGGTTGTGTAGAACGCTTCTACCATCGAAAATGGTGTACCATACCATGATGTACCTCTCTGTAGAAATAGGCCATATGTCAACACTTACACCATTAGTAGCACTGCTGGTATGATTAGGCCAGGGTTTGCTGCGTAGCTGAACAGAGTCCCCATGAAGGCTGGTAGATCCAGATCAATTGTCTCCATGATCACATCAAACATCTTTGCCCTGCCACTGCACCGTCACACAGATCGGCACGTTAATATAAACACACAGCCACGTAAAGTCTCACTGTTAGATACGACGGTACCTGAAAGGACCGCAATCAAATGATGGCGGCACGGTCATGATGGTGTAGACCACTGGCAACAGGCTCAGGAAGAGGATTAGGAGCAGGAGACCCATGTAGAAGTTGTTGGACTTGGAGGCCTTGAAAACTCTCTCATGGGGGACGTTTGTGGCCATCACGGCCCAGCACTGATAGTACATGGAGCTCAGAAGACGAAGCACGTTGATGCCGACGAGGCCAGGGGCATAAAACGCTCCCATCCTTTCGTATAAAGAGAAATAAAACTTGAGCTGAGATCCCACATAAATGGAAAATAGTTTTGTCTGCAATAGCTTCATTAGGTTTATTTGAATAAAGTTAATGCATGGAAGAGGACACGACCATTATGGTTCACGGTAAAAGTAGAAAGTTGGTCTTCCGTCTCTTTCTGATGGTGTCAGCTTTCATAAAAAAAGTAATAAAAGCCTACTGTTGGTCTAATAGCAAAATGTTAAACATCTTTGCAGTCTGCTCACAGGATTAACCTGATAAGAATACTGTTTGCTGTTTACGATGTGGTTATTGATAGATTATTTTAGGGAAATGCTAATTGCAAACCCATTTTAGATGCCTTTAAATATCTGATCAGAATTATTAGCAGCTAGAAACCTCTTCCTGATTTCCTGGGAGAACTTCTATGAATTTTAACACTTTAATGTTCAATAGAGCATCAAACTAAACATCGTAAGTTTAAACAGAACACACATTCTAAACTGTGACCTTTCCACTTTTTATTTTTACCATTTGGCATGTAGCAGCTGAACCAATGTACGTGAAAGTTCATGTTTAGTTTTTACCAGATCATCCCTTGATTGAAGACCAGTCCAAGAACATTTCCACTGATGTCGAATTCTCCATAAGATGGCTAAAAGTGATCAGAAAAAGCAATTACTGCCCTGTTAAAATGATAAAGCAATCAGTAGTTACCTCTTAAGTTTTTTTTAGATACAAAGGAAGTATTTTGACCTAAAGTTAAAAAATCACAATCACTAAGTCTTTTAGATACAAAATTGTAAAATCAAACCTCAAATAGGTAGCCTTGTTTAGAAAGTAGTTGCAAGTAAAAAATCCAAAAACCTTCTCGAGACATTGAACTTACAAATCCAGCTTCCAGGTCCCAGCACCAGCAGTAGTTGAGGAAACGAACGATAAATGCTCGAGCAAAGTCTCCGATCAGGATGGTCAGGTAGGTCACCTGAATGTCTGAAACGGTCAGCTTAACGAACTCCTGCAGCACAGTAGACATTTTAATGAAGATGTAACCATGTGCAACGGGGAGTGTTATGACTGGACAAAATCTTAGGCAGATAAACAAGGTGTCAAAATAAACCCGTAGAAAAAAATAAATAGCTTGTTCTTTTCTTTACAATGCCAACTGAAGTCTCCCAGCAGGGTCCTCTGATAACATCTGCAGGGGGCATCGGGGGTGGAGTAGCGTCAGTGTCGTTGAGCAGACGTGTGTAGTTGGCGTAGTACTCCTTAATGGCCCAGAGTGAGGCATTCTTTATGGACTGTTCCTCTGCCACCTGAAAGGGATAAACAACTCAATTAGCCGATATGTTTCTGTCTAAAGATGTTCTGACGAAAAAATGCAACAAAAAAAACTTTTATTTTTTTCTTCTGTCAACAACGTAATTAAAAAACACGAGGACACATGGATTCTCCCAGGGGCCACTGCGTTAGACTTCTATTTCAAGGACAAACATGTCCATGAAAGCAATGCAGGAATGACAGACGAACAGATAAGGCTAGCATACCTTGTTGTTGACCTCATCAAACAAGGCAAACAGAAAAGTGTAGAGATTCCCAAGAAAGAGGGCAAAGATGCGTCCTAGCTGCCACTTGAGGGCGATTCGAGGATGGTAGTCCTCCAGTTCAGCAATAGTCTCAAATAGAGGAGGACACACCAGACCCAGGAGGGACATGATGATCTCCAACTGTGAAAACAGACCAAAGTTACTGCATATTTTCATACACTATATGCTTTATAGAAACAAGAGATATCATCTTTATTTTCTTTATTTCAACTATATATCTAAAAGATTTTTGTCCAGGTGCATCTAAACATTGTTACCTCGTTCTTCTCATACCAGCTGAGGTCATTCCTAGAGGCAAATTCTTGAGATCTCTTCACAACAAAGTAAATGAGGTACCCGCTCCCGCCAAGACTGCAGGTAATCAGGAAGTTGGCCAAAACCCTGAGAAATCTCCGCAGGTGGATATTCTCATCTTTCTGGTTCTCTTGCTCGTCCACGATGGACTCCTATGCTTATCAAAGAATGTTGAATGTTGGCTTTTGGGTAAACTCACCATCACCGGATGTGGTCATCTCAGAGCCTGCAAGGCAGCTACCTTAAAGCTGGTGGTGATTGATGCGTACTTGTTGTCAGCGGTTTCTGCATTGCCGATAAGGTAATCCCAGCTGGTGAACATCTTCCAGCCAAAGGTGAACTCCCCCTCTTCTCCATCTCCTCCACCGACATCAGCATTCTTGGCCATTCTGATTAATGAACCAAAAGCAGACTTCATAATAGTATTCCTCTCTGTAAGTGGCAATAAATATCTACTCATATGATGGATGTTTTGGAAACTTACGTCCGGATCACCAGGATCAGGCTGTATCCAAAGCTTCCAACCCCCACCATAAGGTAGGACAGAGGCAGTCTGAACTTCAGCAGGCCAATAGTTCTCTGATCGTTGTAATATCCATAAAACAGTACTGAGTATTTACAGTATCCCTAAAGATGGAAAATATTTCTTTACATAAGGTCAAAGTACCTGTAAATGTCAAAGACCTTCTTTGTGGTCTTTGTGAAAAAGTCTCTTAGAATGGTTTAGCTTGATTATTTTGAATGTTCATACAACCCTGGTTCAACCCTTGAGTTTATGAGTTGTTTTATGGCTGAAAAAAAGTTCAGCTAAACATTTTAAGCCAGAGAAGCCACTGTACCCAACCCCAAAACATTCCTGGAATTAGTTGCATATCTCAAGCAACAGGTTATTGATTAAAATGCAAAAACTGGATGTAAGCTAGAACTGAGTGCTACCATTGCTCCTAACACTAAAGAGATCTACTGAACAACAAATTCCTGTCCTCCAAGAGATTGTAGTAAGAATGCTGATTTGGTAGGTGGCTATATGAATAAGGTAAATAAATACAGTTGAGTAATAACTGTCCTACATTAAACTAAAAGGCCAAAAAAAAACTTTTTTAAACCTCAAGAAGAAATAACAAAGACTGGTTCATAAGATTATAAGGAAGTGCTTCTACCTGGAAGGAAAATAGGAAAATGGATGATTTGCATACAACCTTTTCTCTTGTGTAGAGCATCATACTCACATTGAAGTCCATCAAAACTGAGTAATCCTGAGCTGTGTCTTGCTCAGCCCTTGGTACAGTCTTTCTGGGTATTGACCCATAGGGAAGACCCATTAGGACCTTGAAGTTAAATGAACTGAGTTAATTTATTTTAACCACGAGATTAGTCACCAAACTACAGTCAGTTACCTCAGGAATGACCACCAGTCCAAAGGTGAGACCAAAGAGGACAAGATTCATGCCGTACATCCATCGCAGGAAGATGAAGTAAGAAGCAACTGATGATCCGAAGTGGCCTAAGAAGTAAGTGATATTTTTAAATATGGGCTAAACCAAAAGCAGATTCACCCTGTCTTTTTACTAAAGATGCTACTGAGCCAAACTTACTTTCCACCTCTTTAATTTTCCTCTCCCAGGGAATGCAGGCTGTTCTGAAGTTTTCAAAATCCCTCTGAAACTTAATCCATTTCTGGAACAAATTGTATAGTCCATCAACAGAAACTAAAGGAACAACATTTATTTTTTTAAACTGGGTTTGTGTTAGCCAAACCTTGGTCATCATCACTTTGTAGGCATACCACTTCCTTCCTTTTCCTTTGCCCAGAGCTCCTTCAAACTTATCCACAAACTGTTGAGCTTCCCTGCAGAGCAGCAAAAAACAGCTCAACAAAGTTAATCAGTACGCACATGATGCAGTGGTTTATTAATGTTTGCAGGGTTAAGAAATAGGCTGGAGGTTTGAGCAGCCTTGATTTAATTATTTTACAAAAATAATATATTTGCAATATTAATGTTCTAAAACTGAGAATTACTTCAATTGCTTTCTCCTAGACAGTGATCGTCACACATGTTTTTCTTTTGGATGCTTAAGCGTTTTTGCTGAATTTGAAAATATTTAGCCCACTTAGCTCCCTCTAAATTTCCCGATTGTATCCCTGCTCTTATTCTGAAGTTGGTAAAGATTGTTAACGAAACACTTCAATTTTCTCTAGTCATACTTCCTGTCATTGTTATAAAAAAAAATCATATATACAACTAAAAGGAAATGAGGTATATAGAAGAATACAGAACATTCTGAAACAAGCAACCTGTGATATTGATTGAATAAATATATGGGAAAAAAACACTGTGAGATTAACATGGTGTCATTTTGCTAATTTTTCTAATTCGTATTGACTAAAGAACTAAGCAGACTGTAGGTCATGTTACATTTTCATAATTAAACGAACATGATCATAACTATCTAGAAGGTTTTCGGTTAATTACAATATTTTTAGAGTATTTTTAATGTTATTCTTTTCTTTTATAATTTTCGAAGAGGAAGTTTTGCATAAACTTATTTCATTTGTCACTTGAAACATAGATCTCTGAGTATTTATGAGGTTCTCTGATTTAACAACATGATTTCATTCCAATGTCTTTATTAGGTCATGCTAAGGCTTACATGTAAAATAATAGTGTCATCATTTTTGCAAAAAACAAAATTATTCCAATGTCACCTTACACAATTTGTCTTTGCTTAGTTTATTGAGGTGGGTTTTCAAATTCTCATATTTTCCACATAGTTATATAATTTTATTGTTATGAATTTGGCCAACCAATAACAAAAAAAAATGGAAGAGATTAGGATTAGGAAAAACGTGGCTACAACACCTTAAACAACAACACCTTAAACATCAAGATTTATGATAGAAAAAGTACAATATAAAATATCATACTGTTTTTGGCTACTTTAAAATATTACCCTTGACCTCCAGACAGTAATAGACAAGACACCTAGTCTTTTGAGAATTTACTTTAGGAGAACGAGCCTGCGCTTCATCCGCCAAGGTTTGTTTCTGATGTTGGCAATCAGTTTCTTCTTCTCCTCCACCTCCTCCATCAGCCGGGCCATCTCCCCCTCCGACATGGACTCCTCCTCGTCTGAGCTCGAGTTGGAGTCTGAGGAGCTGCGGGAGAAAGAATGCAGATGCTGGATGAGTATTTGTATTTAAAGCGTGACGTTTTCAATGCAATGTCTAGTCTGTTAATAGTGATGTCAAAATTATCTTGAAGAAGCAATTTTAGTATGAGATCACACAGGTGTTGGAACCTGAGCGGTTGCTTTAGTTGACAGTTATATCAATACATTATATTTACAAAGATTTTACTTTGACATGACCCTTAAGACTACTTTACTTTAATTTGTATTGCTATTTTAAATAATTATGCTAAAAATCAGCACTCTGAAACTGAAATGACATGCACTGCTTAGATCCTCCACAAAGGGGAAGATGGTAAGTATGCCTTTATGTTATAAAGCTGCATTAACAGCCACACAAAATAGGTGCTCTTTATGAAACGTCATGATGCTACGATAAAATTGTACATTACCCTAAATTTTTCTTTACACATAATAATTAATTAACAGAGTAAAGAATTTAAAAAAAATTAATTTATGGCATTGTAATACTAATACTAACACTAGATTCTAAAGTAAACACACCAACTTATTTTACATCGTTAATTCAAAATGATTCATTTATTTATTTGTCTTGGTTACCTCAGTCCCTAAATGTAACTCATATCTGAGTTTTTCATGGCACAATGCTGATAATGCATCACTTCCATACGTGATTCTAAATTTGATCATATCCGATAGTTTGGAATGTGTCTGCGCGGTCTAAACCATAATGTCGCACTTTATACGAATATTTTTGTTAGAAAAGCAAGACGTGCGTCATAATTGTACAGCAGAGGAAGCCAGACGTGGTAAATCTGGATGTAAACAACGTCTGAAGCAAGCGGTGCCGAGTTTAGCTGTCTTTTTTTCTCAGCTTCTTTCGTCTTGTTCTGATCTGACCTCTGTTTTTAATCAAGGAATCAGGGAATTTTATTTGTCATCACATCACATGTGGTACATGAGGTGGGACAAAATTTTAATCCCACGGTCCAGTTTACACCCTGATAGCAATTTTAAAATAGCTACAAAACAAGAATAATATAATAAAATATAAAGAAATATAAGAGAATAGGATTTTGACTGCAGAAAATCTACAATAAGGGACTTCGGACATAGCAGCAATGAAAATTCGGAGTGCAAAATTTGCCGTAGCAGCATGGATGGTTAATAAAGTGACAATCATTTTAGTATATATGAATTGTGTAAACATATTTTTCTTAAATAAAAAGCCTCTTTTGTACCGTAACCTTAACACTGAAAGGTCGAGATGTCTGGTGTATATTAGAGTAAAATACAACGTTTATTGTTTATGGTTTATTTCTTGCCTACCTGTCGTCTTTCTTCTTCTTTTTCTTCTTGTCCTTGTCATCATCTTTATCTTTCCCTTTGTCTTTTCCTTTGGCGTCACCTTTCTTACCCTTCCCGCTGTCCTCCTCCTTCCCTCCTTTCTTTGCTCCTTTCTTTCCTCTCTTGCCTTTCTCTGCCTCACTGTCGTCCTCCTCACTTTCCTGGGCTTTGCCTCCTTTCCTCCTGTTTGCTGCCCCTCCTCTCTTCTTCTTGCGAGCCTCACCTTCGCTGTCTCCATCGTCTTCGTCCTTAGCGCCCTGTTTATTGGCAGGCCGTCTCCTGTTTCCACCTCTTCCTCGTCCCCTTGGAGCCTCATCGTCATCGTCCTCGTCGCTGTCTGCCTTCTTGCCTCTTCCTCTTCCTCTTCCTTTTGCTCCTCCTCGGCCGCCCGCTGGCCTCCTGTTTCCTCTCCTTTGGTTGCCGCCGTCTGAAAGTTAAATCAGTCACTAGTTTAAAATCATGAGCCTTTGATTTTAAATATACAAGTTTTATTACTTACCATCGCTGTCGCTCACATCTCCATCTATCTCTATTTCAACTGAGGAAGACGATGGATAAAACCAGAGTTAAAAAGACGACCATCTTAAATGCACTTTTTCACATTTGCACGTGAGAAATACGTGATCACATGCTCAACATGTGAATGAAACACGAAACCCGTGAAGGAAAATGTACAGTTCATGTAGGGAAGACAGTGAAAAGATGAGACGGGAATGTAAAGGAAAAGGAAAAAGGAAAGGAAACGGTAAGGAAGGAAAGGAAGAGAGAGGATTGGTTGGGATAGGAAAAGAAAACAAAGGAAATAATAGAATAGGTTAGGAAACAAGGAAGGGAAAAATGAGGAGAGAGGATAGGAAAGTACACTTAAGAAACGGAAAGGAAAAGATAGGGAGGGAAAGGAAGGGTGAAATAGGAAAGGACAGGAAAAGTGAGGGAAATGTAAAGGAAATAATAGGAAAGGAAAGGAAAGAAAACATAAAGGAAAGGACAACAGACCAGAAATCTTTGTAGAGATGCTGCATAGACTTTTATCCATATAATAAGCTGCTAAAAAATAAATGTCCATTCTCCCTGCAGAGCTGCAACTGGAAACCAGTGGAAACGAAACAACCAGAAAGTTGAAGATGCTGCAAAGCATATCTGAGTAAAACCAGGGAAGCATCTCATAAAACATTCCTGTGGCTCTGAAAAACCAGAAGTCGCCTCACCTTCCTCGGCAGCGGCGCTTCTTCTCGGCATGACGGCAAAAAAACCAAAACTAACAGACAAAAACAAAACAAATACAGAAGCAGGCTGTCTCTGTCCGTCGCCCTCCGTCTGCTCCACCTCGGCTCCCTTTACCAGAGCCCGACTCAGGTGTCTGCCAGTTGCCATGGTGATGGCTGCAGGTGAAACAGGTGTTGCTGGTGAGGGTAATGTCTGGAAAGATGATAGATAAATATTGCAATTCCATGAAGGACCTTCTCTGGCCGGTGTTAATGTGGTGCGCCTTCCCCCTGCACCCATTTAGGGTCAAAGGTCGGGCTTAGAGGCGATACAGAGTCTGTGTGTCACTGTATATAACCAGATGTAACGTCAATACAAAACTATGGCGAGCCTTCAAGTTATAGTAGAGTTCAAACTACAAAATTTGTCTTGTTTGAAATGTGATGTTTTCTTTCCAAATAAAACCAAAAACCATATAAAATGCGCTTTTGTTCCTGTCGACCACTGCTGAGCTTTCCTTTCCAGCTGATGGCGAGCCTGGATCACACTCTCACCGCTCCTGTCACCTGAGAGCAGCGCAGGAGAACTGCAGACTTCTTAAAGATTTAATGAAGGTTTGGGGTTTCTTTGTGAGAGGCTCATTTAGCGTGCCGTAAACGTGCTTCTTCCCTTCATGCCATTTACGTGAAAATGCAACAACAAAGCAAACAGATTTAGATCCTGCAGAGGCAGGCGACACACCTGAGCTGAAGGAGGCCCTATTAAAAGCCAGCAGGAGACCTTTTGACACCTGCGTTAATGTGAAGGTGAGAAGTGAGAGGCGGGCGGATCGCGTGGGGTTCACACAACTGGTTCAGTTCAGGGAAAATTCACAAATGCACACGTATCGGGTAATAAACGGGCGACGACACCATTATTATTATTTTTGATCGTGGGGCGTGAATATTTTAATGTGGTCTATTTTCCACGGTAATGGAAAAAAACAACAAATAAAACAGTTTAAAATGAATCATGGATATTTAAATGATGAAAAACTGTCTTTGGACAAGAACCCCCAAGCAGCTGCTAAGGTTAGTGACCTTTCCATTGACTTTTATGAAACTGATCAGTATTTCTGCTGCGATCAAAGTGGAAATATCAAACTAGGTAGGAGGGAATGTAAGGACGAAGAAAAAGGAACAATGAGAAAGAAAACTGAGGAAGAAAGGGAAGGAAGGCGGTTCTAGTAGCGAAACTGAGAAGGAAACAAGGAAGGGGGGGAATAACTGTAATAAGGATTAAAAGAGGAAGTAATGAAGGAAACAGAAATAGAAGAAAGAATGATTTAGAAATAGGAGGTTCAAGTTAAGGAAACAATGGAAGGTCACAAGGAAATAATGAAGGAGACAGGAACAGAACAGGAAACGACAGTGGGAAGGAAGGAAGTTCAAGTTCAAGACAGGAAATATGGAAGCAAGTAAATTATGGGGAGACAGAAATGACAAAGGAAAGAAGGGGCCTTAAGCTAAAATAGGAAGCAGGGAGGCAGGAAGGAAGCGATAAAAGGGGAAATTTTTAAAAGGAAATAAAAAAGGAAATGATGAAGGAGACGAAAAAAGAAACAACATACTTACTAAAATGAAGGAAGAACTTCCAAGTGAGTGAGGCAGTGAGGTTTTCTGCATAGTGTTTGGAAGAAATGTAATAAATTGGATTCAAGTTAATGTTCTCATTTAAATCTGATCCGTTTTTTGGAAACATTTGGAGATAAACGTGGAGAGTTTGTGACTCACAAACAAACAAATCAAGGAAGCAAAGGAAAGACAAGAAAACTTTCAGACAAAAGAAAATTTAGTAAGTACTAAAAAAAAAACAATTATGTTTTATTTTTTCCAGTTCTTACCCAGATATGGAAAAAAAAAAAATTTTATCTTGACTTTCTCATGTTTCTTCAAACTGGCATCATTCACTGTACGCCCCCTGGTGGCCGTTTTAGACATTAATTAAAAAACTGATTTAAAACTAAATTAAACGTAAGATCTAACCTTTAAGAGAACTTTAATTTTCAAATATGTAATGCAACACCAATCAGAGTTTCCTTGTCGGTCAAGTGATTTTTTTTTCAGTGACCACGAAGGGATTTCAAAAATTAAAACGATTTAATTACTTTGTACTAAAGTATACCAAATATGATTTAAAGTGGAGCATATATACAATAAAAATAACCACAAAATGAGACACTAGAAAAACCAACGGCTTGGGGAAAGGCCATGTTAAAATATATCTGCATCCTTGACCACAGGAAAGCTTTCAACAAATTACATTTTGTCACCTTGAATTTATGATTTTACCAAATCAAAATTAAGAAAACTAAATCTAGTGGATGCTAATAACAATAATAAGTTAATCCGTTATAGTTTTTTAATTTTATTTAACAAATTCAGAATCAAAATCATTTAAAAAAAATAACTCAAGTCAAACATTTGACCCTTGAAGCCAATTTGCAGTTTATCTGTAACGAAAAATGATTTGTAGTTTAGTTCTTCTTCTTTGTGTTGATCTAACTGAGACTCACCTAAACTCTCGAAGTGACGTTAAAACACCAAACATCTCAGTTTGTGTATTTGTGAACATAATTTATTTACATTATACCATAATGAAAGATACACACACTCGCACACTGCAGAATATAAATACGAAGGTTTATGTACAAATGTTAAAAACTAAAAAGGGGGTTGGGAGAAAAAAACAACAAACAAAAAAACAAAAAGACCCCCAAAAAAAAAAAAAATCTTAAAGAAAAAGATCTTAAAACTTCCAACCACCAGTCTCACTAATCACACGATCAATCATTTTTTGCTTTTAATAACATTTGCATCCACCAGCTGGTTATTCCACTCTGTCACAAACAGAAATCATCACCTCCCCACAAAAACGGAAAAACAAACAAACAGGCGAATGGATGAACCTTTCCAGAACGCCAAGAGTCAAACGGCGTGCTAGTGTTCGGGAGAGCCAAACAACGGAAACCCAAAAGGGACACACAGTCTTCACGTGGACGGTCCAGGCGACCCCGATGACAGGGCGGTAGGAGTAAAGCCTAAAGTCTCTTGAAAGGAATCCGGGTTTGAGTGTCGTCAGGAATCCGGAGGGTCAACCCTCTTAAGGAGGTCGAAAAAATAAAATAATCATTTTGCTACTCGAGCCAGCAGAGAGCAAGCGGAAACAGCTTGAGAGTGGGGCCGACTCCAGAGCGGGAAGCCAACAGCAGGAGGTTTACAAAGGGAAACGGCGCCTCCATCCGCCTCCTCCTCGCCCAGCTCCCAGCAGATTATGGTGTTTGTTCAAAACTAAACTCCAAACCGCAAAAAAAAAGGGAACGTGTTAGCGTAAAAAGTCTGAACTGGAGAGGAGGGGCTCAGCTCCGGGGTCTGAAGTCTGATGACCGCTCTCTGTGTTTATAGTCCAACAGAGCCGCTTCATATTCTCTGGATCTTCTCGGCCACGACCATGGGGTTCTCCTTACGGATCTTGGCGGCGGCGGCGGCTTTGTAGTCGTACGGACAGTCATGCTTGTCGGAGTAACGGTGGATCCCGCAGAACAGATTCCCACAGCGGCATCCGAAACCTGGAGCATCGAGGGGAGCCGGAGAAGAAGCCGATTAGACGATCAAACTAAAACTCGTAACCGTGGTTAACAGGACAATGCTAAGTTCACACAGAAACGCGTCTGGAGCGTCAAAACTGCGTGTAAATTGACATTTGGTGCGATTTTAGAATCAGGCGCTTTAAATGCACACCGCGGGTCTTTTCAACTGTCTTTTTGTACGATCACGTATGAATTTGAGAGAGCGGCTCCACTTTATTTAATTAAGAAAAAACAAAAGAACTTCAACGCCATTTCTTTAACTACAGGAAAATTTCAGCAGCTTTCAGAGTTCGGTGATTTTCTCCACTTCCTCCGAAGCTTAAAGCTGACGAGGGTCGATTTGGTCGCTACTTTCTTCTCACTTGAATTAGCAAAAACAGCCACAATATATCTATCCGGCATTATCACATCAGAATCTTCCGCCCCGTTGGAAAGTTTGTCACTACGTCACATAGAAGGAGCTCTCTGATTGGTCGACGGTCAAGGGTCGAGCGGCAAAAGTTCCGAGTTCCCAACTCGAACGCTTGGAGCGTTATGAGTGTCAGAGGCTTTAAAAGCTCCAGACGCATTCGATGTGAACGCAGCATAACTTCTAGAAACCCAAACTTAGGGAAGAGGAAATAAAAAATACAGAGGAGGAACAGAAGAAAGAAGGAAAAAGGAGAGAGAGATGAGAAGGAAAGTAGGACAAGTAAGAGGAGGTAGTAAAGGAGTAGGAGGAGAAAAGAGGAGGAATAACGCGGGACAGGAAGATAAAAAGGGGAAAGAGACGGAGGACCAACAGAATATGAGGAGGAATATAGGATAATACATAAATCTGTGATCTAGACATTCATTAAAAGTGTTTATACTTGAGGGAAAAGGTTTAAAACATGAAATTTTCTCTTGTTCTTATCAACACCAAGTAGAGAAAATGTATTGTTAACACTTAAAGGGAGAGATTTTAGTTTTGAAACTACAACAAAACAAAAAAGGGTTTAAAAAATAAGGTTAAAAAAAAACTAAACTCCAATAGCCCTTAAATTATTTATGCGAAAGTAAAATGCACCAGGATAATAAAGCTTAGAAAAATGTCTTTACTCAAACAATCCCGTATTGCTGCAAGAACATTTTAGTGTGCAAACATATGAACCTCAAAAAAAAGACGAGTGCAGCTGGAGTTACATGAATGATTTCACAACGAAGAACCGACTGTTGTCGTACCTGTGAGGCCGACTTTTTTGCGACACATGAAGCATCGGTTCTTCTTCGGCTTGGAGAGCTCGGGGGCTTCGACGTCTTCACTGCCAGCAGTGGAGGGGGGGGAAGCTGAACATGGCGGCTGATTCACGACTGAACAGACGGGAGGGAAAATGTTCGCATTACAGAGACGTCACATCGCTTTTTAAACAAAGCCGAAAACCAAACGACAGAACGGCCTCGTCATCTAAGTAAAACCGGGCCAGTATTAGAAAACGACGCCCAGAAACACTTCTAATTTATATTTTAGAGAAAATGCGCTATCAGCCAATAAGGCTATAATAATAATAATAATAATAAAATCGGAAATCGATATCGGCCCAAGTCTTTACGTCAGTTCATCGCTTCAAAAAACGAAGCCCTGAAGAGAAGCATGCATTAGACGTGTGTTTAGAGCAGGGGGGCTCAATACGTCAATCGCGATCTACCGGTCGATCGCACTGCATTAAACGTCTGAAGCGAGCGGTGCCGAGTTTAGCTTCCTTTTTTTTTTTTAGCTTCCTTCATCTTGTTCTGATCTTGTGACGATACGGTCGGCTCCCATGGCTCAACAACTTTAACATCCATCCACAGACGGTGGCGTAAACATAACGCCGCTCGGCACAAGTTACTGGTCGTAAATTGGAACTGACCTGCTTCCGCGTCTTCTAGCTTGCTAACTGACGCTAGCTTCTCCTCAGACGTCAGCCTCATCTCGGTCATCTGTTGCGTAACGGAGGCGGCAGCTGAACCCCCGCTGTGAAGAACAGGAAGAGAGACAAGCGTGAAAAGTACAGAAATAAAAAAATCCAGTAATTTACTTTTAAGAAAATAATTAAATGTAAATCTGCTTTAAATGCATAAATGCAAGAACTGTAAGGACTAAGTGGAAAGTCTTATTATTACAAATATTAAACATCTTCCTTTCTCTCTTTAGTGCCCGTAATTCACATCAGGTTCATTTTGAACTAAACAAATCAAATAAAAAATTGATCCCCAATGGTGCCATGTTCACGATAAAAGTGGCTTTTTCTTGTTTATTTCTGCAGTATTTGGCTTCAAACCGTGTTAGTGCTTCCCTCTATGGGTTGAACGGTGGCTACTGCAGCTGAATGTTGGTAGAACCTCTAAAGCTACGGCTGGTTTGGGTGTCAGGAGGCGGAGCTAAACTCACAGGAAGACTGCATTTCCCATGAGCACCATAGCATAGCTTCGTTAAATCCTGAACTCCTGCAGTTAAATTTAAGTAAGTTTCTGTTTCCAGTGTCTGTGTGAAGGATGAATAGTGATGAGGAGATGAATCTAATTGTGGTGAAACAATGTCAGATGATGATGTTGGAGATAAGAAACGGGGGAAGTGACGAATGCCGTAAAGCAGTCAGTACATTTGTAGTTATTTTGTGTGGCAGGGTTCCTCCCACCCTCCTCAAAGTTGCTTAGTGCCGGTTAAAGCGATATGACCCCTCGGGCCATGACAGAGGCGTCATTCAACGAGGTCTAACTTGATGTATAAGCACAGAAGTTATGAAAATATTTTACGGTTGAAAAGTCACTTAGTGTTGCTTTAATAATATTCTGAAAAACATGACCGAGCTGCTGACATTGCCTTTCAGCTTACGGTCACATGACCAGAGGACCGCCACAGGACATAAGCATCAGTTCTTAGCTTTGCTCATCAGACCGATATCCCTCATCCCTAGACCTGCGTGTGAATGTCGGCTCTACGACAAAAAGCCACACGATGGCGAAGAAACAACGGTTTTGTTGTCATATTAAAGCTGTGGCTCGATTATAAAAGACAACATCGCCACAAATGCTCTCAGAACCTGGTCCATTAACACGCTTCCACTTTCCCCCCCAGAAAAAGCAGAGTGCTACAGGCGCTTTTGCGGCTGGTTAAGGGAACCCTGACAATTAACTTTAACACGGCTTCGGTTTCTCAATAAAACCTGGAGCATGTAAACGCACGTCACTGCCGGGTTGATTAATTTTGCCTCCAATGAAACGAGACGGAGGTTTTGTGAATGTAAACAGAGCGGTAGAAAATTGAGTGGATGGACAAAGTGTTTGAAAAAGAGGAAGAAGCAACAACGTCAAGCTGCTTTTGTAAAGAATATCTGACCGCGTTGTTTACTGGCAGATGTGGAATCGAGCAGAACCAGCTCACCTGAGGGCCTCCGCAGCATCTGAGGCAGCGGCCACATTATTCAAAGTGTCCTCCAAACTCTGGATGGCCGAATCCTCAGCTGTGGAGCTACTGCTGCTGCCTGACGAAGGAATGAGACAAAAACAATAACGGACACTGAAGGGGAATCACGTCCGGTCAGCTGGCGGACGCAGAGCCGGTTAGACTCTCACCAATCAGAGACGCCACGCCGCCACTGTTCTGCCTGGACAGGTGCTCTTTATGGCAAACAGAGCACATGCCATTGGTCCTAGGGTTACCATAGAAACCGCAGCCGGTGGCGCAGAGCATAGCAGCCGAGCTCTGGTTGGTCTCCTGGGCCATAGCAGTGTTTGCCACCAACTGAGAGATCCTGGAGAAAAACAAACGACACGTAAACCATCAGCACAACAACAACAACAACAACAAACAAAATAAACACATAAATAACAAGAATATATGGAAGACATAAAACAACAACATGTTGATGGTTACAGCACAAACAAACTACAGGAAAGATGGGTTTTAATCTATTAGTCGAGTATTTTTTTGATTAACCGCTGAAAAACACAAAGAAAATATTTTGACTTGCACAGCAAATCACACAAGCACGTTGCTTATAATAGTAAATAAATAAATACTTGAATAGCTTGAATAGTTTGAAGTCGCATCACAGTTCAATAAAAACTAATCTAGTGATAATCCACTGTATGATGTTTTGATTTAACAGATTATTGATTTAAATCACAAAAGTGGATTCATTAATTTATTTATTTATTTGAATTTAAACCAGATGAGGTTAACGCTCACCTGGTTAAAATTCAACTTACTCATTTTCAATTGTTTTTTTTATGCCCAAGGTTTTGTCCTGCATTGATTTTGCATGCTGGTAAAGTTAAAAAGAAAACTTTTTAACCCCTTTTATTCAAACTATGTACACAATGGCTAAATTAAAGTGGATTAAACAGCATATTTGATGTTTTAGATAATTTTTCTTCTTCTTAGAAAGCAAATCAGGGAAGAATCAACCTTTCATTTTCTTCGATGGTAGTCCTAATGTTAATAGTAATTCATTATAATACTCTGAACAATTCAGAGCGAGGCGCACTGGCCTGTTTTTAACCAACTGTAATTTTTTTGGCTTTTGTTTTTCTGAAGCTGTAAAAACAAAAATAGAATCATGACCCTCGACCTAAAGATATCTGATTCTTCATCTGCTAATTTTAAGCTAGAATCTTTATTTACATTTTATTTCCATGCACTCGTAATTTAATCTAATGGTTCTCCGCAGCAAATAAAGATCATTTAGAGTTGTTTATTTTTTTCACAGTTTAGCCAGATTTCTAACATTTTAAGCAGCTTTATAATAAAAACTTTATGTGAAGATTAATGTTTACATGGTAGAGAGGTCTTTGGTCTCAGTAATCTTTATTAAGTCCACCAATGATTAGCTCAAAGAGAAGGTGCTGATGCTCAATCCGGATTTCTATTTTTAAACAAACAAAACATTTACATTAGATTTTTATTTTTATCAACCAGGACAAAGAGGAAACTACAAAGCGTCTTGGTTGAAAGCAAAGATTTGAACTGCTTTCAGTTTTTTTTAATTGTGCAGGAAGACCGATCCTGACGTAAAGGTTTTTAACCTTCAAATTTCTTTTAGCGACTCTATAATTTTTTTAAGCACTTAAATTTTTTTACCGGCATCTTCTACTTTTAGAGCTTTTATATCCTTCTGCATTACAGCATGGGGCTAATTTGTAGTTTCCTAAACCCTCTCTGAAACACAGATGTTAACTTTTGAGTGATACTCAGATATGTATGTAACATCACAACAACAACAAAGAAAACTGCACAGGATTGCGTGGATGCCATATTTAGTAGGTAATCCTATTTTCAGACTTATTTGCCCTCTGTGTGCAATCTGTGTGTTTTTCCCAATAAAATGTAGCTCTGACCTTTTTTTAAGGGAGTTTGTCCTGAGAGGCCTGATATTAAAGCTTGTCCTATAAACAGAAACATGCTAGCGTACCCTCACTGTCATATTTGGTGTATCCATAATTAGGTCTGTAGTATTCGTACACCGCCGTACATCATGTTCTGTTCCAACATCGAGCCAACGTAAAAGGAAGCAACTTGGAGCAAATTCCCCCTCTGGGGTTCCTTCCTGTGACGCTCCACCTGTCTACCTTCAACACCAACGTGTTTTCTCTCTTTGTTTTGCATTTAAGAAATACTGTAGATTTTAACTTACAACACAATTAACTTCAAACTAACCATACATAACATTTCAGATGTTATTCATTAACCAATTAATTCGTAGTTTTGAAAATGTAACTTTTTCTTAGTTTTTTGCTTTAATTCAATAATTTCCTAGTGAAACTACTTGTTTTTTGGAAACACTGACTTAACGTTAAACCCACCTGTTGCTACACACTGCTTGTCAGTGGGCTGATAACTTTCTATTTGCTATCGACAAAGAAAGACTGACCTGTTTTTATTCAATATACATTTGACTGTAGATATCTATTCAGTTAAAAATATACCTTGTGACCTTTTTTGATTCGATTCTGGTTAACAAGTTTTTGGGGCTGGATGATTTTCCCCATAGGAAAATAATAAGTCTAAGTACTTTTTGCAGTGTTTTACATGCTGAAACAATAAAATCGCATTCAAAAATCGCAACAACTCGCAGTTTGGCGATCTTTCTGAATCTGTTTATGATTAAGCATGTTAGGTTAACAAATGTGGCGAGAATGACAAAAAGTGGTAAATGGGGAAAAAATTAAACTTGATTTCTGATAGGCTTTTTTATTTAGCACTGGAGGAATTTGGTTTTAAAAATGTTTTCTACGTTTTCGTTATCTGACAATTATTCATTCTCTCTAAATAAAAACATTTTATGTGATCTGAATATTGTTATAGAAAAACATTTTTTACATTTAAACAGGTCGTAAACATCTGTGTTGTGGTTGTTTTCTTTATTCATACAAAAACAGTGTCTTCAGCCTGGGGCTTCCTTAACTTGCTGTAACACAGACAACTACAGGAGATCCTTTGTCATTCAGGAACTACAACTGATTAAAGATTTCAAAGATTGTCTGTCCCTCTGAGATTAATAAAGCATTTCTGAATTTGAATAAACAAAAAACAAACACTTTTCAAAACATGAAGCTATCTCTTACTGAACCACTAATTAAATCCATTAAAACTGTGGCTTTTAAAACAAAAGCAACTTGTGCAAGTTCACTAACTCAAGTAAAGAGTAAAATGTATCAATTATTTAACTCCAAATCCCCCAAAAGAGAGACAAAAGCCTCTAATGAGGCATTTCCTGCCCAGGAGCCAGAGTTTTCCAGCAGTGAAGTGGACAAAACCTGGTTATACCATAAAACACATTAACAATTACGACAAAATAAAACTTCTGAGAAAACAGAATTGCATTACTTCCGTTACAAAACGTGTTTTCTTCGCGTTTCCCGACGGGTTTTTGGGGCCAAAGCCGTTTTAAATCTACAAATCCACTGAGTCATGCTAGCAGGCTAACGGTCGATGCTAACTCTCTTCATTTGAATCGCTTACCTGCCACAAATAAAACGGTCGTCATTACACAAATCTGCCGTAGAATCGTTAACAAGGTTGAGTCAATAACGTTAACTCGACTGAACACGTCTAAATATGTAGAACTTACTCAAATAAACACGATGCTAGCAAAGTTAGCCACAATGGTAGCTAATGATCGTCCTTAGCTACAAGTAGGTTCACGTTAGCCGAGTAAAAACATCTAAAATAGTAAAATAACAACCTCTGTATTAAACCTTGTCATGTTTATCCCAGTAATAAGTGTTTATTTGACCACAGTGTGTTATTGTTGGGAGGAAAACACTCGCAGTCAGCAAAGGTAAAGTTTCCGACACGTGTTAGCAAACCTTTCTCCGATCAGCTTTTTTCATTTTAACCACTTTTAACATCAAATCAAATGTCTTCGTGCGGTTCAGAACATGTTGTACATCTGCTGAACGTGTGATTTCTACCAGGAAAGGTTCAACTCACCCTTTGTGAAACAGGAAAACTGCTTTATGTCGGCAGGCTTTGCAATCTCGACGAAACAACAGGATTTATCCTAAAACTGGCCGTCTAGCCAACTAGGGCCGTCTAGATCACTCCTGTGTCTTTCCTCCCGTCGTCTCGGGCTCCTTCTGCCTAGGATGGGGGCTAATTTTGTTACCTAGGGCCCCTCGCAGCGTCGAGCTGTAGCGGCATCTGTTTTGTTTTACGCGTTGGCGTTCAGTCGGTGGGAATTCCGCGATCCGGTTCAATTGGCTCGGATCTCTCTAAAGATTCGATTAGGAAGTTTGGTTTCTCACAACATGAAAACACGACCAAAAGTATTATATATTGAAAAGGCGATTTTATTTTGGAAATAATAAAATAATAAAAGGAACTTGATTATTGAACCGCTGAACGATAGACTGAGATCAGATGAATTGTTTATGATAGAAAATGAACAGAATTGAAATGTAGAGGTTAATGTTTGACTTTTTAATCTCACTAGAGACTTAAGGGTATAAAATAGCAGACAAGATAGCAAATAAATAAGAACTATTAAGGTTTAGTAGAACAGAAATAAAGGGAATAAGAAGACATAATTAGACGACCTCTGAGTCTGTAAATCAGGTTGAACTCTTCTCCAAGTCAGAAGTTCCTCTATTCAACACTAGTAAGCTGTAGGGGAAAAATTGACACTTTCTTGGTCTTTTTTTGTGTAGAACTCGTCTGTTTTCTTAAAGGCCGAACAAAAAATAGGAAAACATTGGAATTTTGGTCTTTTTCTATAACTGCAGCGCTGTTAACTCGGGTGGGACGTCATTCCCAACTCAGGGTTTCGATATGTGTGGTAAATGAACCCACCCTGGAAAGACTAATTGGGTTTCAATAAAACAAAACAAAAATGACCACCCAAAAAGCCCCATGTCTAAATAACGACCTGGAGGTGGAGGCATGGGGCCCAGTAACCAGCAAACCAGTCTTTTCCCCGCCGGTGCAAATGAATTAGCATTTTGAGCCGGATCCTCTACAACCAGCACACACAGTTCCATTGCCTTTTTGTCTTTTCCACTTCCGGTAGATGTCACGGAAATTGGGATCCTGCGATTGGACGGCAGCCACCAACGATTTCAACACCTTGCAAAGCAGCTTTTCTTGGCTGCACTTTCACGTTTCTGAGTATTGAACAAGTGAACGTTTAGCAGCTTGTTGGTTGTTGTTGAGCCTGAAAAAAAAACATGTTGTGAAAGATATGCTGATATTCCTCTCAGGGTACTCTATGTTAGCACAGGTGATGTTTTCCTTACAATGGCTTTTTAAAATGAACTGATGTAGGAGAAAGAGTAATTACTGCTGCAAACTTCAATGGCCAAGGGTCAGAAAACAATAAATAAGATAATCTGTGGACTTCCTGTTTATCAGGAACTATTGACTCTCTAGGAATGATCACATAAGAGTCCAGCTCTATTGGGGACTTTATTTGATGCAGTTGGGTAAATGTTTTTTCTTTAGGACAACATTTAGCAACAATAACTCTGCAAAATTGTTTTTTGCAACATTTTGGAGAAATGTCTTGTCATGTCTTTTTCTGCAGGAGTTCTTCAAGGACAAGTCTGCAGTTTTTCAACCATATTTGACTTAAACTGTAATGTGACAATATGTTTATTTTTCCCTCTTTAATAAGTTGTTTTTTGTCGATCTTATATTTTTTTATGTCTTATCTGAAGCTATTTCTATAGTTAAACTGCTGCAGGCTTAGGCTGATGGAGGACAAACTGAGCACTTTTCCTCAGTTTGGTACTACGGAGAATAGAAGTATCGTTTATTGTCCTGCATTGGGACATTGTATTGCTACCGCAGCAGAGGGACAGGAAATCAAATGAATTAGGTTCAAACAAAGAATAAAATGATCAAATACTATACAGTAATGGCCAGTATACCAGTATTATTTATCCACTGTTGCTGCATGCATGCTCAGTATCATCAAACATGCAGCTTTATGGGAATCATATGAGTTTGATTACCATAAATTCAACCTCATAACACAATAAGTCATCTAATAATACTGTTTTCTGGTCAAGGAGGACTTAATGCAAATCGGTTTTCTTAGACTGAAAACCTTTTATGCAAATATTTAAAATGGACCGGCATGATGCTTTGTTGCGTAGCATCGTTTGAATTCTCCTGTGAAGCGCCTTGAAATGACATGTTGTTGTTAATTGGTGCTTTGGAATGAAATTAATTAGGTTGAAATGAATTGGAAATTTGCTGGTGCAATGGGGATTATTGCTCTAAAATTATTCTGGAAGATGATTTTATAATACTTTGGTACACAGAGGGCTTCACTGTTGCCTCAACAGCCATCACTGCTGTGGTTGTGATTAGTGGTGAGGTCATTAGATGTGGGCTGTTTCGATTTTTTTACCTCAGCATGGGGCAGACATCGACGGGTTTTGTAGTTTAATGTTCAGGATATCTGTAACCATCTTGTCATGAACTTTGAAATTCACCAATGAATTGAAACCTGCAGAGTCAGAATAACAATAATAATAATTGATGCTTGATTGTCATTCAATCTCATCATTGTGTTAAAACCCGAATAAGGATAAAATAGGAACACATGGAAAGAAGCATCTCTAAACGACATGCAGCAGCGTTACACCGCACCACATCCCAATCCTGCCAGCCATGAACAGGAAACCAAGGTTTCTATTTACGTATAAGTATTACTGGTGAGGCTGGAAAAACCCGTTCAATGAGTTTTAATTCCCCTGCATCAATCCTTTAATAAGGTCAGAATTAGCTGTATACAATAAATAAAGAAGGGTGCAGGTTGTGGTGTGATGGTGTGGGCATATTTTCCCGGCACAGTTCAGGACCTTTGAGAGCCGAGCGACCCAAACTTTTCAGTTTCTGACCCTAAAAATACAAAATTCAAAGATTCATGGCCCTAACTATTAAATGGGCACACAAGCATTTTAACTAGGTTAATAAAAAAGGGAGGTCTATATTATGATAACATGGTATCAGCAGTACAACACACTTCTCAAGTGGTTGTTTTTATATTATTATAGCTCTGATTTCTATGTTTTATTAAATGTTTAAAATAGATATGCTTTTATCCAGGTTGTCTTAACTATTCAGGTTCATTTTTGAGTAAGATCCTCAGATTTTTTTCCATCATTTAATTGAATTTATTTATGTATTTGTGCAACATTTATTTTGATTCGTGGTCGCCTCGTGACAGGAAAAGGAAACACAGCCGGTTGTTACGTCATTGCCGGTTGTCGTGGGAACGCATTTGAAGAAGCTGCGCTCGACCAATCAGAACCACTGACGAGCCAGCGCTCAGCCAATGAGCTCGCAGGGAGCGAGGATTTAAACCAACACAGCAGAGATCTTGAACCAAACCAGGTTTTCCTCTCATTGCGACACTACGCCTGTTTGCTGAAGCAGCACCCATATCTGACAATGGCTCTCCGAGTGACCAGAGTAAGTAGTTTTATGCATTTGTGTTCATGTTAACTGTAGATCTAGATGTAAATAATTCAAATATTATTATTAAAATGTAATTTAATGGTTTCTTTCCTGTTTTAATCCCTTTATATTTAATGTTAAAGCTATTTAACATGCTTGGCATCCTTTTTCCTTCCCTGCAGAATCGCCTGGCCTCCTCCCGGGCCGAGGTCGGTGCAGTGAAGGCCTGCTCGGTGACCGGGCCCGGCCTGAAGCCTCGGGCCGCGCTGGGTGAGATCGGGAATATCGCGGCTAACAAGGACAACTCCAAGAAGGTAAAATCCATAAACTTGCACCAGCGAAACACTATTATTTCTATATTTTTTTTTATTAACTCATCTGGCTGCCATGAAACGCGCTTTAATTTCCCATTTCTTGATGCGCTTCCGCTGATGCGCCACCAGGGGGCGATACATTGCAAATATTGGATTTATGGCAAGACTAAAATGTTTAAACCCTATAGTTCTGCATGTTTTCATATCAAGGCTTTTTCTTTGTATGAATAATGTATGTTCTTAAAAGCAATCTGCTATTCATGATTTAAATTAATGGCTTTAAAGAAAGAAAAGGATTTTAGAAACAAATTTCCTGTTTTTTTTGCAGAGAAGACAGTCTTCTCACATCTTTGCCATGTTGTATTCTAAAATTGCATCTTTTACACTATCATTTGGTATTAATTTATATATTCTGAGCTGAACAGACAACCTGGTGTTTAAACTAAAGTCTCAACTGAAGTGACGATGTTAATTTAAATTTGTACTGACTTTCTATTCTAAAATCTCTAGGTTAATGTCCTACAGTCTTGGTTTGTAGTGTTTAACAATGGTCAATGTTTTTGTGGTTTATAAGACTAGAAACCTCTTTTCTTCCAGAACATCAAGACTGAAGCTGTAAAGAAGACTAAAGTCTCAGAAAAAGCTGAGAAGCCTAAGCCCAATGTCGTCATTGCTGTTGAGCCCGTTCCTGAAAGCCAGGTGAGTTGTGTGTGTGTGTGTCCTGGGGATCATAAAGATCCATTTGGTTGGCTGCTGAAAATTTATAAAATTTTTTATTTTTCCCAGGTTCAGCCAGAGCCTCCTTCTCCCACCCCTATGGAGACCTCCGGTTGTGAACCCGCTGACCTCTGTCAGGCCTTTTCAGACGTCATCCTCGACACCGCCATCAGGGATGTCGATGCCGATGACTACGAGAACCCCATGCTCTGCAGCGAGTACGTGAAGGACATCTACAAGTATCTCCGTCAGCTCGAGGTGGGCAAATAAAACCTGGAAGTTGGGTGGCTCTGAATCGTGGTGCTCGCTGTTGACTTAAATGTTTGGCCTCAGGTTGAGCAGAACGTAAAGTCCAACTACCTGCAAGGTCAGGAGATTACCAGCAACATGAGGGCCATCCTCATAGACTGGCTGGTGCAGGTCAACCTCAAGTTCCGGCTCTTGCAAGAGACCATGTACATGACTGTAGGCATTATTGACCGCTTTCTTCAGGTAACCGAAAATGTCTCTTGATGCTGAAACGCCACATGGCACGGAAGCCCGCTAACTAATTTCCTTTTGCCCTCCAACAGGACCACCCAGTCCCCAAGAAGCAACTGCAGCTGGTCGGGGTGACCGCCATGTTCCTGGCCTCAAAGTACGAGGAAATGTATCCGCCAGAGATCTCTGACTTCGCCTACGTGACTGACCGGGCCTACACCACAGCCCAGATCAGAGACATGGAGATGACCATCCTGCGGGTGCTTAAGTTTCAGCTCGGCCGTCCTCTTCCGCTGCAGTTTCTCAGGCGCGCCTCAAAGATCTACGAGGTTGGTTGGCGCTGCCACATTGGTGTGTAACGTGCAGGCCGGCTCGCTGAGGTGTTTATTGCTCTCGTTTCCTCAGGTGACGGCCGAGCAGCACACGCTGGCCAAATACCTGCTGGAGCTCACCATGGTCGACTACGACATGGTTAACTTCCCACCGTCTATGGTGGCCAGTGCTGCTCTGGCACTCACCCTGAAGATCCTGGATGTAGGAGAGTGGGTGGGTACAGCTTTCTTGCACTAGAACAAATGGCTAAAAGCTCTTTAAAGACTGGACTCCCTGTTAAAACCGTGAGCTAAATTTAAAAGCACAGCTTCAATCGTGAGCTCACTCATTTCAATTGAGAGTGACCGCCATCTGACTTCTATTCAAACTCAACCTATGATTATCGGGTAAATGTTTACAAAAGTGACAAAGTTGCCACTTTTGTAAAATGCTGTCTAAAGTTGAGCAATTGGCGTCGTTTAGAATAAGAAGGTAATGCTGTGTGACAGGGATTTACAATTTTATCATGCAAACAAATGGTTTTCAATTAAGTAATTTTTCATTTAAATATGCACTTTTGATGTCCAATGGCACAAACGTGGAAAAGTAGCTGCGCTTTGTCATTTTCACAAATGATTTATGAACTTGTATGAAAAGAAGGCTGTTCAGAAAAAACTGGTCATTGCATGCTTTGTAAATGTAGCTCTAGTAAAGCCATTTTAGATGGCTGACTAAACCTGCCTGAGTCGCTCTGGTCATTGGTGGGACTCTGGAGAACTGACAGCTACAGTATGGGGAGATTTAAACCATAATAGAACAATCTCAATTGTCATGATTTAGAGTGAGATTGTGTGTAGTAAAGCTTGCCTCTGTTCTGTCTCCTCAGGATGTCACACTGCAGCACTACATGAACTACACAGCAGAGAGTTTGCTTCCTGTTATGGCGCACATTGCCAAAAATGTCGTGAAGGTGAACGATGGTTTGACGAAACACATGGTAAGCTAACTCTGAAATGATAAAGAGTGTTTGCATTGAAGACGCCCATACTGACCGGGCTTTCATACTTTCGCAGGCCGTCAAGGGAAAATACTCGACCTCAAAGCAGATGAGGATCGCCAACATCCCTCAACTCAAGTCTTCAGTGGTTAAGGATCTTTCAAAGCAGGCGGCTCAGTGATTGGACAATTATTGGCACAGTGTGCTGACATGTACAGTGTAAACTATTTTTTTTTTTTTTTTTTTTAAAGACTTTTAATGCAGCTCGACCTTCAGTGTTGCTGTGCTGACTATCGTGAAGTTGTGAAATCCAGTTGACTCTGCTTTAGTTTGCCCATTTTCCAATGTACACTGTTCTTTACACCAGAAATGCACACTTTAAACTGAGGTCCTACATGGGTGCACACCCCCATAGATGATGAGCCAATGTCTGCAGAGGAGGATCGTTCACAACTTCAAGATGGCCAGTTGTGTAAATGTCCAGTGGTTTATCGGGATTGCTTTCATGTGTGGGAATGATTTTAAATGGAATTTCAAATGCCTTGTGTTTTAAACTTTTATTAAATGGGTTTTTGACCAAAAAGTGGTGTCATTGTCGTGTGGTGAATTCTCCACTAGAGGGAGCTGTAGGCTTGGTGTTTACTGTTGGTTCCAAATGGTGTTTCATGGCCTTGACTTCAAACTTTATGCATGTGCAGATACTTGAGGCCATTTGGAGGCTTCCTGAGCTGCTAATGATTGGAACCTTAGTCTTGTGGTGGTAAAAGTAACTAAGGTTGCACAAAAGGGGAAATCAAGTTGCATTGAGGGTCACAAAGACTTAAGTTTTAGGTGGGTTTTGGGTCCTGCGTTTGAAGCATTTTCTAACTGAAGTGCAAAAACCTCTGCCTGTAGGGTATTTTATTTTTTCTTCTAGAATGTTTCTTGCCATTAGGTTAAAATGTCCCGTCCTCATGCAATATGTTACATACTAAAAGAACATTATAGATCTTAAAATGTAAGTCTGGTGTCTTGTCTTTAAATTTTAAAAATGAAGTTTTAGGTTGTCGGTTAGTGTGGCCTGTTTAAAACTTAAAAGCTATCAACATGGGGAAAAGGGAAGCCGTTGCATTGAGCTGAAAGCAGGGCTAAGTTAAGCTTTTGATTTATAGCTTTATATTGGTTCCAACTAACCTCCATCCACAGATTGTGACTGTTACTGAGGCAAACGTGGCGCTGCTGTCAAACCTTTTCTGCACCTATTTGCTTTTGGGTAGTAAATGGTTCACAGAAGTCTGACGGTCATGTTTAATTCATGGAGTAATAGGGGGGGGATTGTCTCAAAGCATCCAGACCTGTCTGATTTCAGCCTTTACTACTTTTCTTCCTGACCTTAGTAGCTTGCTATGTCTGTCCCTGTTCAGTGTTCTGCTTCCTATTGTCCATCCAGTTCCTCCTCTCTCTGCGTGCTCCTTCGTGTCCCACCTTCTGATTCCCTATGAACTTTAAGTGTTAAAATTGCTAATATCTGTGGTAAGTTCCTCTAACCTATATTCTATTTTAAGCTTTCACTGAATTTAGTACCGGATGCAGTAGTTTAGTGTTTCAGTCACATTAGGCCCTTGGTAGTTGAAGCTAATGGACAGGACATGGAGGGGTGGTCATTATCACTGACCTGATGACAGCTGAAGCCCTGGGGAGGGAGCCTGTACCACCACCCCCCTCAAAAAAAAAAAAAAAATACATCAGTGGGATCAGTGGAGACCTTTGTTGTTTCAGGCCACCTGCCATCTGGATGACGCAAGTTTACCTCACAAGGCCAGAAGTCTTTGGCGAACAGCTTGAGAACATCTGTTGCAGATAAAGACAGAGGCTGAAAAATCGTCTGCTGTTGAAATGTAATAAAAAGCGTCAGGAGTTTGATGGTGAAATGTTTGCTTAATTACAGGAGATATCGGTGTTGTACACTGGAAACATGTTAAGTACAGTCAAAAAAGGGAAATGTTGGTCTGAAACCTGAACATCAGACAGCAGTCTGATATATTATGGAGACGGCAATGCGACATATCGCTTTCAGAGCCTTCTGTTTTCTTTTTCCATGGGGACAAATAATCCTTAATCTCAGTTATACTGTAAAGCTGGGCTTTTAAACCTCTTTGTCAAACGTGGAATACTTCATTCTTGGGGTCTGAGGTGATGGCTGTGAAGGCTGATTGGTTTACAACATTGGTTTTCTCCAAGGTATCCACTCACTGCTGCCTGAAACGTCTCTGCGACAACTGTGACAGAGACCGTAGGATGAGAAACACTCATCCAAAAAGAAACACTCTGCTAGGATGGTTCAGGATATCTCTCACCTGAAAGTTTTGTTTCCGAATGAGAAACCCAGAAAAATTGGGACTAGAGCTGCAATCCAAGAGGGCTTCTGGAAATAAAATAAAAATCTGCATCCATCTGGTTGGATGGGAGGAAGAAAAATTGATGGATGGCTGAATTAATGGATATATGGATGAGAGATGGCCAAACAGACGGATGGACATACTGATGATGGATAAATTAATTCATGCATGGGCATAGTAGATGGATGGATAAACATATTGGAATATTGAATGGATGGTGGGATGGATGAATTAATAGATGGAAATGTTGATAGATGTTGAATGGATGAACAAACAGGTGGACATACTGATGTTGGATGGATAGATGGATACATTAGCCGTCTCTGGCTTATTGACAAAAAGGTTTAGTGTACATTTTGACTGTAGCGTTGACATATATGATAAATGCATCCGATTTTATAAATAAAGACCCTGAGAACAGATGGAAGAGTCTCATTCATCTTTGAAACATAGTTGGAATCTAAACTTATCTATTCTTGTTCATGTTTATTCAAGCTCTCTCTGTTCAAAATGATCCCAGTCGGCACCGATGTCCAGAAAGAACGCAGAGCTTGTCTTCAGACCTCTTGATATTCCAGCAATGCAGCCCAAAGCCGCGAACAAACCTTCCACGTCTAAAAGTCAAGCGCTAGGTAGTCTAAACATTTTCCATTAAGGTTTAACAACTGCTCTCTTCAAAATGAGTGGATGGCCTTTCTCACCTCACATTAACTGAGTTTGCAGGTTACAATTCAATAAAGAGAAGGAAAAAAAAACAGCAGAACCAAGGCAGAGCATTTAGGGTTTCTATAGGGTGATAACAGGTCGGTAAATGGAATCAGGAGTCCAGACTCATAACACCAATGTTACATCAGACAGGCAAGCTGCCATTACAGCCAGAACAGAGGAGGGTTTGAGTCGGTTCAAAACGGGATTTGAGAGTCCAACGAAGTTTGTGATGTTTAACTGCTGGGCAGGAAATACAATGAACTTCCGCTTATTTGCAGTTCAGGATTTTTCTGTCGAATGTGAATCCAAGTTATTCTAGGAAAAATCTCCTATTTTTTAATTTTTTTCCAAGGCATATCTAAAATATGATGGATGGATAATGTATTAATGATAGTTGGATAGATTAATGTACTGCAATAAATGGATGGATGCATACATCCATATATGGATGTTGGATGGATGGATAGATGATTAAAGGATGGATGGATGTACTTATGAAGGATTGATGTATTGATAATAAATAAATGGATGAGTTGACGGTTGAATGATGGACTTGCTTGGATAATTGTAACTTGGCATCATGGCAGCATTTTGAATGTATTGCACTTCTATTTTTCATGGAATGGTTAACTTGAAATTCTTCGCTATTTCTTTTAATCCCATTCCAGAGTCTTAACGGCCGTTATATACTTGAGCGTACTTCGCTCCGTTGAGGTTTTTGCGTACTCGTGGCGGCCTCAAAGCGAACGTTCGTCTAAAAAAATGGCGTTTGCATCCAACCGCTTTGTATTTCGGTGGTATCTTGTGGACAAAATTGAGTCACATTATGATGACTGTCAGAGATCAGAACTTGTATGATTACTTGAAAGTGGACTAAAGGTATCTCTTTGTATGGTGATAACTGAAATTATGGGGAAGAAGAAGTTTGTTATGAGAAGGGACCAATCGTGGAACTATTAATAGTTTGAGTTGCTCACTTTCACCGTCACAGTCAGCATGTTGAGTACAGGTGATTTAAGAACATAAACTTAAACTTCATGATGTCATATAGAGTCTGGCGTATCGACAGATGAGTTTCATATAAAGAAAATGATGCAATAGCTTGGAATGTGAGGGAAAAGGGTTAATTATTGTGAGAAACTAGTTTAATGATAAAGGAAATTAAATCATAATGATCACAATTATTAAGTGTTAAAAAAAATAAACATGTTGGTTAGTCAGCTTCAGCATTGGCATGATATCTCAGCACCCATGAGATCATTGTTCCTCTAACTTAACTGCCATTTAATGTTTTCATTGTGCCAAAACCTAAAGGTAGACTCTCTCATAAATAAGGAATTTTGGAGCTAAAAAATCTCATTAACTTCTTGGCTTCTGTTTTTGGAAATGCCAGTGAAGTAAACAAGCCTCCCAAAAGCTTCTTGATCTCCAAGAATATTCATTTAAAGTGGAGACACCGGCCCCATGTGATGATTCCTTACTCTTCATTTTATTTTCAGAGAGGAGCTGTGTGTGGTGTCAAAGGTTTCTTTTAGGACTCAAACTGTTGGGATTTCAGTTCTTGCTCCTGCGTTTAACCTTACCACCCTCCCCTCCCATGAACCTGAACTCTTCACACCATTAACTTGATTGGGGTGCTATAGTTTACTGCTGAATTTACCTTCACGTCATTGTGCAAGAAAACGATCATGAAGGGACCATTAAGCTAATTTTACCATGGAAAGCTGATTATCAGAGGTTATATCACAGCTTTTGCTTGCCAGTGTTTGCATTTTGATTTACGAGATCAGCAATAAAGAAAACAAGATGGCCCGAGAGTCTGGCACCTTCCCCTTCCTGTGATTAGGGTTTCTTTTTCTGAAATGCGTTATTTATTTTCAAGATAGCAAAATTTATGAGCTGCATTATAAAGTACCCTTTCTTGAATAGTGTGGTTTTTGTTTGTGTCCACTTGTTTTTTGTTTAACTTCCTTGGAATCCAAGAAAAACTAAAGAACTATCCTTAAGAAACCACTAAATCTACACAAACTAGCTGAGCTACCCTTTATTCTAAAGTGATGTAAACACTCAGCATGACTGATCATCTGACATTAGCAGGCTGTAATCCGACCGGTGTAGTGAATCAGCCTGGCAGCAGTCATCTCTGATCCTCAATAAATCCCTACAGAGTGGTGGGAAGGGGGAAAGGGACGCACTGCTGACTCGATGTAAGTCAACCTCTGGGGTCACCTGGCCATCTCCTTCGTTGTCCCCAAGGCTTGAATAGGATGGATGAAACTTTGCACCTCTGCTGTTCCACCTGAAAAACCAAATCCAGCGTGTCCAAACAGAGATCTGAAAATGTGAACTAAAATTTGAAATTGTTCAATATTTAATTCATCAAGAACCACAAATGATAATTCTCCCCGTATAGATGGCAATGCTAGTTACTAATTATTATTATGCTTTAATTAAGGGAGAGAAAGACAAAAATGATGAATTTCTTGCCTAATAAGTAGTACAAACACATGACTCTCATTTATATGCGGACGATAATTCTCATTATGTTTTACACATCTTTGCATTGGAAGTAATGGTTGGTAGAAAAAGTACATTATAAATGAATACTTAAGGAGTGAAAGTCCAAATAAACCCAGACATGCTACATAACTGTTTTCAAGACCACTGTAGTAGAATATATGGATATATATAATTGTTTAAGAGCAAAATGTATGGAAAATTTGAAGATGAATATTACTGCTTTGCACAATGTAATCCTTTGGATTTGTTGGATTTACCTCAAAGCCTGATTGGGTTACTGTTTTTTTCCTGGACGCTCGATCATTTGAGACAGACAACATCCTTTGGGAATTCATCAGCTCACAGGAGCACAGTTATTGATTATATTAGTCAATAAAGGCCAGTTTCCTTTCTGACTATTATTCTAATGCACTTATGGTTTGTTGTCCTGGCTTGCCTTGCAGGCCAGGGTTATAACGTGCACCAGAGCTCCTAAATTATTCAGAAGGACCCTCAGCAGATTAACGCCTCCATTAGATACAGCAAGGAAAGGGAGGGAGGGGGCATGGGACAACAACAATGATTTCACCAGGTCCAGCGGAGCCAGAGAAGGGCACCATGGGAGTGGGTAATAGACTCAGACGTGGAGGAGCACAAGTATCCCGGAAGTCTTTACCAACAGATTGGTCAAAAGGAAACTGTAAATATAAACGAATCAAATATAAAGTGTCGAAAGCTGATGTATTCAGGTGAAATAAACTGTTTGTAATTCCCCAAAAACATTTCACGGCTATTTATTTCTAAAACTCTGTTGAAGAGTTGGACGACTTCGAAGCAGCATTCCTTTACATGCCAAAAGAAAACAAACTAAAAACCACTACTTGAGGAAATTATTGGATTCATCTGGCAGAAATACTAGTTGCCCATTGAAGGTTGTCTGCTGGCCCATTGTGCAGAATTGGAGTGGCCTTGACCCCCCAGTAGTAGAACAGAAAAACATCTTCTTTGATTCTCTTACCATTAGGAAGTGCGCTTGAACCCTACATTAAGGCACCTCTGACACCCTTTTGGAGAGAATAATAGCTGTTCCCCCTTAAAGAATGCTTGTTTTTGAACAGTGTTTTGTTTGAAATCTGCCATGCTTTGGTGGTTTGTTAAGTGCTGATGCCCGTTTCCACAAGCTTAGGAAACCAAGCATGAATCATCAAAAGTGGACGTTAAACAGCAAAGTAGGAGAGCATAGTAGGATGATGCTTCCATGGTTTGCATTATAATGCACAATGCATTATAACATTCAATGTGGTAAAGACTATAGTTGGCTTTAGGTGGAAATGGAAGTTTGAACATCTTCAATTCTATAATAATCATCTCCAAAAGGTAGAGACCTCTTGGCTGCATCTAGAAATTCTTTCTATAAAAATTAGATACAGCATCTGTGATAAATGACAATCTTGGCATAGTCCAACTCTCAGTGGAAATGGGTCTGACTAGTACCGCCAACGTGGACCATATCTAACACCAGTTGTACAGGCACCTAACAATCAACATCAAGGGCCCTGGTACCCCATACACCAGGAGTACCGTCCACAAAACCCTTTTAGCATTTATCCACGGAAATAACTCTTGTTCTTGTTTTGTTGTGTGCCTTCAAAGTTCCTGCTTTGCTAAGAGCTGACGGTTGTATCCACCAGTTTGTCAATGGAAGCATACATCAATAGTGGTTGTAGGAAGTCAAGTGGTCATCATTGCCAGTTATTGGAATATGACATTCGTCCTGGGGAAAAGTTTTTTTTGCCACAGTAGGAAAGTGAAGTAGAAAGTTGGTTAAATGGTTTCTCAGACATTAATTACAACATGCAATATTGGCTTTAGATTGAAGGTACTAGGTTATGCATATATGCCAATTAAAGCTACAACATTACATAAAAACCCTACGGAGACAAGAGGCAGAACAAAAGCCAACCTCCCGTAACCATCATATATTAGGTACCCCGGTCACCAACACTTTAAATCACTACCTGTTTTTCCGTCAACATTTGTTTATTCATAAAAGTATCACATCATAAAACGTTGATAACTTTCTCAATATTGCAAAAAAGGTTTTACTCTCGATTGAGGTGGTTTTTGGCTTTTTCAAGAGTTGATCAGCTAAAGGAACGATGGAGAAACATCTGCAGATCAAATTTCGATTTAGCAACACAATTGTGCTAATTACTGTTTATTACAGGTAGGGTTACCGTCAACACCTGACAAAATGACACTTTTCATTGCATGGTTGATTCACTTCAAACCAGTAAATGGAAACACACCTATCACGGTTAGATAATATAAAATCAAATTGTAAATTCTTGCACAGGACACCAAAGAAAAAAGCTTTTTCCCCAGGCCTGATAGCCTATTGTCATATTCCAATAACTGGTAAATGACAACCACTTGACTTCCAACACATTCCCACTCCTATAGGGAGTTGTGTAAATGGACAAGGGGGAGGAAATTCCTGCTGCTAATCAAAATTTCTGTGTTTTGACAGGAGTGTGAGGTATTTCTGACCTCCTGCTGTTTTTCTGTCTCATTTCTGGGAAACTCAGATTATAGTTTATGCAGCAAAAACCCTAAATCACTTTGGTAAAGCAACACAGGCAGCAGCATGTTTCATGGGAGCACAATGATGCCAAAAGTCATCTTTCTTCCCTTAACCCTCTCTGTCTCTCAGCTGGGCAAGTAGGCTTCACAAGGGGCTGGAAAGGTCTTCATATCACTTGCATGTGTTAACATGTGGCATGCAACCACTAGGATGTGTCTGGAATATTAAAACAGGGATTTAGGATAGAGTAAGTATTTTCCCCAGACGCAAGAGGGTGAGCACCTAAACTTTTCGGAGCTTGATATTAATTTGGGATATGTTAGGTGTTGGTCATGGGGTTAAGTTTAGAGCGCCATGAATAGTACATGTTCCAGTTTTTTTATAAGAAATGGAGGCAGAGCCTGAACCGAGACTTTATATGGCTGTTTGGCAACAGAAGTCTGTTCCTTTGTCATTCTTGATAGCGCTGACAGTTCAAGTATAACTTTCTTCAGTTTCCATCTCATCATCCAGCTCTGTCATTGCACTGAAGAATCCCTTCTTAGGTGTTATGTGCTATTTAAATTATTAGGAATATTCATTTCTTAATAGGATCATTCCCTCATATGTGACTTTATACATCATTCAATGAAATCTCGAGTTGACAATGCCAGTATTTTCTAATATGATATACCAGATGTCAAAACCATTAGTATTGCCCTTCCTCTTTTATTTAAAATTGTAAACATGGATAATTTGCCCTACTTTGTTGCATACTCAGTGTTCTATAAGTTTATAATATTGTATAAAGACAGCATTTTAATTTTTAATTAATCCTAATATATTTTGTGTTTTAAAGCATAGTACATTTACTAAAGTCATATTACAGCCTTTCCCACTTTTTACACTGTTGTAGCAGACAACAATAATCTTAGAAAAAAAACAACTCATTCTTACTTAATCCTCAAAGTTTTTGCTTTAAAAAAAAAAAATTTTAATAGAATTTAAAGACTGCTTTGGTTAAATGATGTTAAGACTGTATGAAAACGGCTACTGGGAATTTTAACATTAAAAAATACAAATTATGTACAATTTAAGCTATAGCCCTCTGTATCTAAACTATGCAGCTTTGAAACATCATTGGTGGTCTCAGTTGCTGCTTCATGATATTTCACACAAAATGCTTGAAGGTTAATGGTCTGAAAACAATACGCCTTGTGCTAAAACAGACGCTCTAATAACAAAGGATATCACAGTAACCTTTTACGAAATGACCAGGTTGTGAGTCCGTCAGCAAAACACATTAAAAGGTGTTGGAGACACAAACCAGGCATACTCCCTTTCTTTCAAGATGTGGCTGCTATAAAAAACAAAGCAGTACTGGGAACACTTTTCTCTGTACTATCACAATCTGCACTTACGTTAGACATTCTTTTAAACAAGGCTGTGTAATAAATACCATACTGTACAACAAAGTCCACCAACCCACACAGTCAAGACAATCTTTATGCAGAAACTGAGGTAGTGAGCTGTAACATTAACAAAGGGAAGCTACAACAATGTCCTTGCAATCAAACAGTCTAATAACTCTATCTTTGTGTGCAGCTTACAAGCCTCTTGTGCCTGATGAGCAGCAGGTGCTCCTCCTTCCCTTGATTGCTGTGCGCTATGAGAGGAGCGGCTCTGCAGTCATTCAGCGCCTGGTTGTCAACCATTCATGGTACCTACAGGCCAGCTCCTCGTTGTCAGCCTCAAGTTACTCCAAACTGCAAGTATAATCTCTTGTTATTCCCAGTAATCCCCACTGTGTATGCTTTATCAGGTTTATCAGCCCTTCTCCCCATACAAGAGGCTATCCTCGTTCACTCCTTTCTCTACCCAGGACTGCATCCGTTCCTCTTCAGCTTCTGGTCCGGTCAACCTGTCCGTCCAGCAACACCATCCTCAGTCCCTGAACAAAAAACCCTCTGGTAACAGTCATCGGCTCAACACACGCACAACCCTGTAATCCCCCCCCCCTCTCAGAAATACCATTGCAGTCCCTGTTGCCGTTCCAGTCCCTTCCTAGAAAGACTTATTGTTGCTAAATAAATAAGTTTAAAAAACAATTCTGGTTTCTCCTGAGTTTCTTCCTATTCATGGCTCAGAAAATAAATTAAAGCCATGACAGTTAGACCTTTCCACCAAAGCAGTTTGATGGTAATTCAAGTTCCTAAAAAAAGGTTTGCGAACCTGTTTCCACGAAAAAAATGAAAAAAAACCCAGCGGCTAAATTGGAGGTTTCAATCTAAAGCCGACTTCTATTTTGTCTGATTTCAATGATGTCATTGTATGTCAAAGGGACAATCCATTGAACCATCTTGCTACTACGCCTACCTGCCATTGTTTGTAATGCCCATTATCAATCATGTATGCTTTGTTTGCCAAACTGGTGGAGATGGCCATTAACTTTTAGCAAAGCAAGAACTTAGAAAGCTCCAGCAAAGAACCCGTTCAAGAAGGAAAGTTCTCCTGGTCGAGACAGACTGTAAGGGTTTTCGGAAGATACTCCGGGATTATGGGGTACCATTGCCCTAGATGTTGGCTGTTAGGTCCCTGCACGACTGGTGTCAAATCTTGGTCCTCATTGGTGGCAGTAAGTCAGGACTCTGTCCAGTGACAGTTGGACTTCACCGAGGTTGTCCTTTGGAACTGATGCTCCTTTTCTGTACAGAGTTTCTTGATTCAGCCAAGGAGATGGGGGGATCCACTTTGGTATTCTTGGGATTGGGTCTTTACCTTTTAGAGACGAAAATCAGCATCTCTATATCCAAAACCAGAAAAGGGCCTGAGAAGGGTAGAACGCCTTGTCAGGATTGGGAAGAGGATTGTTATGCTGTGATAAAGAGTCTTCGCAATACTTCTCTCTATGTTGTGATCATTCAAAGCATTTTGACTTACCTTGTTACTGAAACAAGCAATACCAATAAAAACCCTTTTGCCTTGGTTGCATACAGTTAAGCATTGAATTCAGAGAGACATTAAGTATGGAGGTAATAACATTAAATTTTGAATTGGTGTAATACAAGCATTGTTTGTAATTTAGATGCAAGTCTCCTGTTTTACATGACAGATGAGCCTTGAGCTAATTATTTGAACAAATTCTGCGCAATCTGTGCAGGAAGTCTGAGAACTGCACTTTGCCAGCAGATGTCATGTAATTTGTTGCCTTCACCATTATACCTCTCAAAGATCTGACTAGATATCAGTATCAGGTTACATCCACACCATGATGTTGCACTTCCTACAATACATTTAACATCTAAATATAATGGCTATGCTCCTCGACAGATGGTGCGGCAGATGTTCATAGAGCAACCCCAATGAATACATCATGGAAAAAGTGTTTTTGTGGCAACAATTTACACATTCTGATCAGTAGTGTATTTAATTGTGGTTAGATGATCCCTGAAGAGGAGGTTACCTTCCTAAAAGTAAAATCTTATGACATTTATTTAAAAGTCACGTCTCAGTCGAGGTACTGACATTAAAAGCACAGACCCCTGATGTTTGGTCTTTGTCCCACAGGAACACTCAGCACCACAGTTTTCCGGCAAATGTCTGACCTCTTCCCGTCCAAACCGCTCTCGTCCTACATGGAGGAAGGTAACCTCCTCTTCAGGGATCAATAAGCCTCACCATAACTGCAGTTTTCCACCGTGTGCAGCTCAAATGGTCCATTGTTGAGGACTGGGACCTGGCTGCTTTAAGGAAAAGCCACATCACTGAAAATCACATACTTGAAAAAAGTCTTAATTATTTCCAGAAAACTAAATTGGTTTCTTGTTTTTTTTCATCTTAGATCATAGAGATTATTACAACAGCACATTGAGAGCTGAAAGCATAATGGCGGTCTTTGTTGTTATGCTCTGGGTATAAAAAACAATCGTGAAAGGCTAAGGTTTGGAACTATTCTCTTACTATTTTGTGTCTGTGAGATGCAGAAGTAGTGAGGTTTGGGGTCAGCGGTGGACTCATCCTGCACAAGTTAACTAAATAAATCCATGCTTTTATAGATTTCTGTCATGCATCAAGCTCCCCTCTCATAGACACATTTCTAGCTTTACAGGTAGTGTTTTATCTGATCTTTTAAAAACATAACAATTGAACTTGAAAAGTAAACAGGGCAAGAAACTTCAGCAGAATAACCAAATAAAAGTCACGGTTGCTGCAGTGTACAAAGCCTCTGCTGAGACCGTTGAGTCGACAGGCCAGACAGAAAACTCAAAAATGGTTTCCATATGTTCGTTTTCTCCCCCCTGATCCTGCCCCACTGAGGCTGAAGTTGTTTGCTGTAAACCGTGCAAAACGAGCGGTGTTGAACAAACACAAATAGGAAGAAACCACACACGGAGTGCAAAGTTTTTTTTTTTTCTTCTCTGCTATAATTAGACGTCATCTGCTCGCCTCCTTTTCTCTTAGTCAGTTGTTTCGGTCACTCCAGGCATTAACAGCCCCTCGCTGTCACATTGTGAGCGGGCAGGATTTAAAACGGTCCTGCCATGTTCTGTGATCATAAAACCCAATTAAGGGCGCAGTGTAATTAAGATGTAAAACATGGAAAATGATGATGGCAAATGGTAAAGTGTGCTTCTAACAGCTATTTTATTACAGTGAAAAGAATACATTTCCATCCTGTTAGCACAAGTCCGTAGGGACAGTTAGTGGTACTGACTGAGGTGATCTTCCTCATTAGAGGAACGGCAAATATTTGAACTTTCACCCTTTAGACTAGCTTCTGAGAAAAACTGAAGGTTTTTGCCCAGTTTGTTATTGAGATGCTAAAACATGCTATCTCCCAATTAAAACCCAGAGTCTGCCCCTTAGACCAGGTATATATATTACGTTTTAATTATTTTAGGCTTACTCAAGAAAGTTATGCTTAACGTTGCAAAATTAAGCTGATCAGCCCTCTGTAAGATGCTAAACTAGAATAAAAAGATCTCAGTGGCTGAAGACTTATTGCACTTGTTCATAAATTATAGGGAAGATTTTAAGCAAGATCGCACAGACTGCTGTTATTTTATCTATTCAGTGACTTTACTGAACCTAACAAGTGTTATGAAGAGTTCATGGCTAACTAAAGTATGTAGTAATGGAGAAGGAATTGGTAAAACCTTTGATAAGGAAAAACCTTTATGGCTTCTTTAGTCAAATCAGGCAATAAAAGAGATTAGTCCTTTTTTTATTGGAAAGTTGAGTTTAGTTATTCAGTCAGATCTGCACAATCAAGAAATAGCTTCAACAACATTAAGTTGGTTAAATGAGCCGATATTTAAAGAGATGTAAAAAAATAAAACAAAATCAATAAAAACTGATGTGAAAGTGAAGTTATTAGCCTCTAGTATCATTCTGGAAAAGTAGTAGAACCACACACTTTTCCAGCTAGCGAGCTACTTAAAAGATGACCAATCCTAAGTGATCTACACAGAAAAAAGCACAATGCCTATTTCTTTTATATTATTTAAATCATTATTATTGTATATTTTTTGCTTTTAGGATGAATTATATTTAATTTAATTTAAAGTTCATCTTTAACACATATTAGTTTGTCTTGCAAAACTGCATTAACCCACTCTGGAATGTCTGTCTTCTCCCCAAGCACAACGGGACACAGAAACGTCTTTTGACAAATAATTAATATATCTTCTTCCCTTTCTTTTCAATATTCAATATTATCTGACCCCATAAATACATCATACATATGTTTGTGTGTGTATATATATGTATACTGTATATATATATATATATATATATATATATATATACACAAACACAAACGTTAGGATGGATGTGACCGTGCAATCGACCCGCACACCAGGGGGGCCCAATACGTCGATCGGGCACCCCTGGTTTATGGTGTTCACAACACTCCCAACGCATCGGCGCTTGTTGTTGACTTTTCATTCCAGCACAGCCGGAAATACACCTTCTTCTTCTGCCACCGGTTAAAGAAAATTTGAAAACTCTGAATGTCATTGGGTTTTTGTGTTCTGAATCAAACCTGGTGCATGTAAACAATTTTAATGGTCAGATTGATTCTGAATTTGCACATTTAAACAGTCAATTTGGATTATTTCACAAAATTACATTAGAATGATAAAACAAGGAATTTTGTGCATATAAACAAAGCTGGTGTCACGGTTGAGTTCCATGTTTGTGATTCAACAAAAGATGTTTTTTTAAAAGAAAAAAAAATAGATAAAGAAAATCGCTAATTTTTTTTATCACACTTCAAGTCATTAAGTTAAATTTTTATTAGTAATGAACAATTTATAAGCATCAGTAATGGCCAATCTTAATGTCTTTCAGACTCATTTGAACTTGTTTAATAGTTAAAACTATGTCACAGAATTCAGAACTGATATTTACTTAAAGCAACACCAAGTAACCTTTTAACCTTCATAAAATATTTTCATAACTTTTGTGATTATACGTCGACTTACATCTCTTTGAACGACACCTCTGTCATGACCCGAGGGGGTTCAAATCGTTTTAACCAACACTAATCAACTTTGAGGAGGGTGGCAGGAACCCTATCACAAAAAAACAGCAACAAATGTGCTGACTGCTTCACGGCATACGTCACTTCCCCCGTTTCAAATTTTCAACATCATCATCTGACATTGTTTCACCACAATTTGATTCATCACCTCATCACGATTCATCCTTCACACAGACACTTGAAACAGAAATGTACTTCAATCCAACTGCAGGGAGATTAAGATTTTACGACTCTATGCGCTAGTCCTCACGGGAAATGCAGTCTTCTTGAGGCATAATACTTCTGCTTTTGTCCACAGTGGCGCCAAAGTTGACCAAAACTGAGACTTCTATAGTGTTAATTTAAATAATATTCTTTTTTGTGTTTCTGGAGGCTGTTGCACATGTGATATTTGTTTGGTCATGTGACAGTGAAGGTGATGCAGGATAGGATTGCGGGATTTTCAACTGCAGTGGAGAAATTGTTTTTCATAGTGTTGAATCGACAGGAAAATACAACATTTCTAAGCATAAGCTAGTATCTACAACATATCAAACAGCATTATTGAACCAAATTTGTTTTATGGGTACATCCATAATTTAATGCATCTTCTAAATCCACATATGAATAACTTGTCTCAACAAGTTGCATGTATTTGTTTAACTTTTCCCATGTTGTTCCCATGCGATTTGTCATTGACACCTATGAAAACAAAACACCTTCCCCTAACCATTTATCTAAATTGTATTATGAGGTATGAAAATGCCAAAAGGCTCCCAGTGTAATTCAAGATTTAAAAGGGCAAGACATTTGGCATTTGAACCTAAAGCCAAAAGGAGTTTTGTTATAGAGTTGGTGCAACGTGTTCACTGTCTCATAAGTATTACAATCTGTTAGAAATAAACTTTTAGCTCAAAGTAAAACATGTCCTGATACATGTTAAGCTCTAAAACATCAGTTAGAAAGGTGAATTAACTACTCGAAAGAGTAATAACTTTAGGATTTTATAAGCCCATCAAAACAGAGTCTAATTTTAATACCCGACCTTCAAGTAGTGCAAGAAGAAACAACCTGAAGGGGTCTGAAAGTCATTACTGTTCATTCTCATGGGATCAGGGACAGACTTATATGAGGATCCATTAAATTCTTAACAGCGTTTTACTTCGTAAAATCCTTTCTCATGTTGTCAGAAAATATTAAAAAAACACACAGTGGTAATAATTATGGTGATAAATAACTAAATAAATTAAATCGCAATCATGAATTCAATTGCAATTAATCTTTATTAGTATATTAAGTTTAACTTGTTCAGACAACAAATTAATTGAACAAATTAATTACATGGTCAAAAAATGTGGCTTTTTAAGCCTTTAAATATTAGGATTACAATGAACTATGTCCTAAGTTTGACCTATTTAAATATAAAATATATCCTGTACAATTCAACAAAACAAAAATAACCAATTTTGTGATAGAATAACAACAAACAATTTTATTATAGAATAACAACAAATAAGACGTGTCATAACATAGTTGCCCTTTTGTGTGCACATCCAGCAATCATGCAGCTACTGTATTTTATCATAAAAAATCACAGTAGCTATTTGTATATTTTTAAAGAAAAACGGTGCTAAAGTTCCAAATCCTAAAGCAACAATAAGTAACTTTTTAACCTATATAGAATATTTTCATAACTTTTGTGATTATATGTCGACTTAAAGCTTGTTGAAGGACACCTTTGTCATGGCCTGAGAGGGTCCGTATCGCTTTAACCGGCACTAAGAAATTTTGAGGAGGGTGGCAGGAACCCTGCCACAGAAAACAGCTACAAATGTGATGACTGCTTTACGGCATACATCACTTCCCCCGTTTGTTATTTTCAACATCATCATCTGATATTGTTTCGCCACAATTCGATTCATCACCTCATCGCTATTCATCCTTCACACAGACACTGGAAACAGAAATGTACTTCAATCCAACTGATCAGGAATTTAACACGCTATGCCATGGTGCTCATGGGAAATGCAGTTTTCCTTTAGGCTAAACACTACCTCTTTTTTTATTGTTACTTTAAATAACAAAGCTAAAAAAAAGAAAACATTAGCACCTAAGCTAAACACCTGTTTTAGCGAAAAGGCTATTGAATAATTTTTTTGAAGGGTAGCAGCCCTTTATTTTAAAAGCAAGTTTTTGAACTTGCACAATAAAAACCCCCAATTCTAAGCACATTTTGGGTTTGAAAGCTAAAAACTAAAAGTGTTTTCAGTTGCAGTTTTTATCAGCGAGAGATTTAAAAAGGTATTTGGCTAAAAAGCTAAAGTATGTTTAAGCTATAGAAAGGTTCAATGACAAACTATGCACACTAAAACAAATATGTACTTTCTAAAATAATGTGTCATTAGCACTTATCTCATAACCTCTTTTAGCCAAAAGCTCGATTATTACCATTTATCCTCTGTTAGCTTCTTTTGGCTTAAATGCTAAAAATACTTGAAGCTATAATTTTGTTGTAAAAAATTCAAAGAGGTTCTGTATAGCTTTGCTGTTTTGTTGTTGCTAATTTATCAGAGCAGTAACCTTACAAAAGGATCAGGATTTTTTTTATATTTACACATTAACTTTCTTCTTAGCCATGCAACATCATCACATGGCTGCCATAGCAAATTTGTTAGACTCTCAACTGTTTATTTAATTTTATCAGATATTTTAGCTTAGCACTGTAGTGGAGATATCTCTAATATTGGCAATCACTTCATGAGACCAAAGTTGCAGTGTTTGACAGCAAACCACAGCTCAATGTTTGAAGGAAACCAAACACAGCACCTCATACCAGCTGTCAAGCACAGTGGCGAATGGTTAATGATTGTTTTGCAGCTACAGGACCTCTTCACCTTAGCAGTCATTGGATTCATGAACCCCTCTGTATGCCAAAGTCTAAGAGTCAAATGTGAGGCCGGAAAATCAGGTTGTTTAGTAGATAAAACACTGTGATAGTCTTGAATCTGTTGTGCTTTTTGCACACAAAAGGTTAGATCAAAAATAATGTTTCAACCCTGGTACCAGAAAGTTTTTATGTTCTAATAAGTAAAACTCCTAATAACTGTAAATATGGAGCCAAATTCTGAACGATTTTTAAAAATCGCTGCCAGTAAAGGGCAGATGTGCATAAAACATTGTAAACTCTTGAGAAATACCTGTAGTTTATTTGGGAAGCATTATTACAATGGAGAGTATTCCTTTGGAAGACAATTACCCTGCTTATATTTTCCCAAAAGCAGCAAAGCATCGAGGAACATAGAGAGATTTACCAGTACACAGGATCTAACGTAGCAAACCTCTGTGAAAAATCTGTATGTAATTTCAAAAGTCAGGGAAGCAGCAACTCGGGAAAATCAAAGATTCCGTTCCCAGATGTTTGGTTGAATCTAAGCCACAAAATCTCCAGGGAGAGGTTCAGAGAGCCGGCCAAGTTGGCGTTGCTGTTGCTGCTAGAAAACTGCAGACTACACTATTAAAAGGTGGTTAGATTTAAAGGTGCTGCCAGCTATTCTGATGAGCAAAACAACAGAACAACCCAAGAACTAATTGCTTTCTCACTTCCAAATAAGTTTCTAAAACAGAACCTTTATTTGTTTTTTTTAGCCAGTGTTCTTTTGCTCAGCAGTAGCTATGACTCTAAAGGGCTCCTATGGATGCCACTTTTAGGCAGTCCCTCATGCCGAATCAGGAACTCTGACCTTAACTGAGGGAGGCCTGGAGAGCCTTAGACGTTAGAGATTTTCTGGCCTTCTCTATGAGTCATTTATAAACTCTTGCTGTGATTTTACAGACTGGCATCTCCTGAGAAGGTTCAACATTAGTATTTTAAATTTTTCCATTTATACGTAAAGGTTCCATTCAAGACAGATAGATGTTAGTAACGTTGCTCCTTGTCTGTTCTTTAAACTCGTCAGATCAAGGCATGTGTTAATTTTAGAGATCTTTAAAAAAAAATCCATTACAAAAAGCCTATGTAATGTTGTCAGATCAGAGAGAAATATGCAGTGTTGGTAAAAAGGAACACTCTTGAGTCAGATGTTCTTTTTTATAATGCTGTCTGACCAGAAAATGTAAACAGACACTCTGACCTGTTTCTCCTGATTCTATACTTGGCCCTACTAAAAAAACATTATTCAAAACACAATACTGGTTTGTTGACTTTCCCCAGATTGGAATGAAATTATAATCCAAATGAGAGGAGTGGTTTAATCCATATCTCGTGCATCTAAACTCTCGTCATTCTGATTCTGGCAAACCCACCCGACTGCTCTTGCCAGCCGTACGGCAAAAAGCCACGCTCTATGGGAAGCAATTTTATTCAAAATTAAATAAAGATTTCATAAAATAAACGTTTATCCCCAATTAAATAAAATGTAATAAATTAAAGAAGGTTTTTTATTTATTTTGGGGGTTTTTCACAATTTTTATTTGTTTATTTTATTTTTTTTCACAATGGATTTATTTACCTATTTATTTATTTACCAGATAGGAATCTGCCCCTTATTTGAATATATGAACATTAAATAAAAAGAGCTTTATATGAAAAAAAGGGTTTTTATCGAAACAGTAAAGCTTCATTGCAAAATAAAAGCGTCTCGAAATGAAATAAAACTCCATTTGGAAATAAATTTAAAAAAAGAAAGGTAAATAAAGAATGAAAACTTGATAGTGAAATAAATAAAATGGATAAATAAAATTCGTGAAAAAATTAAAATGAATACAATTTTATTTGAAATATGTTCTTTAATTATTCATTTTAAATTCATTTAATAGGGATATTAATTCATTTCATTAAATATTAATTTATTTACTTTTGAATGAAACAGTTTTCCACACATTTCCGCCTCCAGTTGCCAGACGCATAATAGCAAAGGAAACGGGTCCATAATAAATCCGTTAGCTTGATTATAAAAAGCAGCATCAGGTCAACTGCTCTCGGAACCTGCGGCATGTTCATTTAAATAGCTAACAACACTCCCAAACAACACACTTCTACGTTTGTTGTTGATGTTTTTCCTGCAAAGGAAGAAGTACAACTTCTTCTACGAACATAAGGGGAATTTTGACTTTTCTGAATAAAACCTTGTGCATTGAAACGCACATCATGTCCCATGTAAAGTCTAATCTGAATACATTTCAATCTGATAAAGAAATTTTCGACATGTGAACATAGCTACTGATACATAAGAGATCATGCACATTCTTTCAAGTATTTAGATTGGTCTAGGCACCGAAAGTGGTAAGGATCATGTTTGGCTAATTGGATAAAATCATGTAGTAACCACAAGAAAATGCAATGTTCTTTACCTTCAACTTTGTTACAGATTTCATGCCTCCAGCACTAATAGTTTCTGTGCCGTTGACTCAAACTTTCTCAGCTGGCGAATAAAGTCAGACCTCTCTATTAGGCATTTCTTTAGACTGATGGATAAACAAGAACATGATGTAGCCATCCAATAGGAGGTAGTGTAAACATTTTTATTTAAATATAGACCAAAGAGCATTTTGAAGCTGAGAAAGCACAGGTTTCGTTCAAACGTGGAAGGTTAAAGTGTGTAGGACCATATTTAGACAAGTAGGGGATGTTTGAACGTTAGATCTAGGCAACGAAATTTACTTTAAAGGTTGGGCAAGCATGTATTTGTAAGGTATGAATTCCGGTTTGAATGTGAGAGCAGAAAAGTCTTCATGAAGACATTAGTTCAGTAGCTTTGAACTAAAAGTGTATCTGAATTAAATTTTCCGCAATACCCCAAAACAATCTAACCAAATAAACTGCAGTCATAAAGCAGAATTAAATTATATTTATTCACACATCTGCAAGAATTTTAATACTCGTACACACATTTCTGGATCTTGTCACACAGCAGTTTAAGACAGGAAAGGATTTCTTTGCTTCGTTTCCCCCATTTGTTTGTCTCGTACAGCAGAATAAAGAGTCCTAGACCTCCCAGCAAGGCCGGTACACCCGTCCCACCATGCACCTCATGTTGTCCCTCCTCAGAATGGGGATGCTCTGCTGCTGTCCCGCATCTCCATGCTCGCTGACCTGGTTGTCATCGGCTCTTCGTTTGTAGATTGACAGCCCGTTCTGCAGCACTCGCAGGTCCCTCCAGATAGTTGGATCGGCAGCGATGACGATCACCTTCGGCATCCGCGCTTTTGTCACACTGGCCAGATCTGCTTCCACCAGGTTGCTCTCTGTCGCCTCGTCGTTTAGGAGTGAGTTGAAGACTTCTTGCTCCAAGAACCCGTCATCAGTCTTGCCCATGGGTATCGCCATAGACAGCAGGTTGCAGTTGAGTAGGAGTGAGGCAGCAAAGATGACCGACAAGAGGGAGTTCCTCATGGTTGGGATCTTCCGGTAGGTCAAAGACGTTTGCTCGGACGAGATGGATTTTTTTCCAGGAGGTCTTGCTTCTCAGTTCTGGCTTGGACCTGGAACAACCATTGCCTTTTATACCATTTCAGTCTAAAGTGACCACGTTGTATTGTGAGTCACAAGAGCCTCTACTTTTGTTTAGGAGAATCAAGGGAACGGTAGGCTAGAACAACTGCTGTGTTTAAGTGTGTTGTCTCAGAGGAAAGTTGATTAAAACCTATAGTCTGTGAGGCACCATTTGGACACTTGAAGATGAAAAGCTAGAAGGTATTGTACCAGGTGACACTTAAGACAGAACGTTAGTCCAAAATGACTGTCCTTTAAAACAAGAAGGACGGATGCACCACCTGTGAGGCTCTTGCGATGGTCAGATACTTCATCAAGAAACCAGTTTTCCCGAAGCATTGTTGCCGAGACAGTCAAGAGGGGATTAACACTTAAGCTTAATGAGATAGAAAGCAAAGCAAACAAATAGACGTTGAAGTGTTTATGTCTTCGTGGTAGCAGGTCTGTCGACGTGTCAAAGATACAGAGATGCTGTTTTCGCTGTTCCGGGTTTGAGGTGGAATCTGGAATAGTCTTTTTACCAAGATTTTACAAAAATTTGAAATTTCTACTATCTTAAAAACATTGCCAGTATAAAACATGGTGTTAAGTTGATAAATGAATTTCTCCTCCTGTACGTTAGATTTAATCTTCACTGGTTTATGTAAAGAGGAGACCAGCAAAGACCAAGACATGACCAGCACCTATTGAAAACAAGCCTGAAAGCACACTTTTCATTGCATCTCTACTGTGGGTCCGGGAAATTTTCAACCATACAAACAGAATAATACTGATTAAAAAATGTCCCATGTGGGTATCATCTCTGACTTTGACTTTGAACTAAACGTACCTTGTGTGTAGGAAGTGACATTTCGGGACTCTTCTGGTTTATTCTGTAAGGTTTTCTCTCGATGAAGCATGAGCTTGGATCAGGAAACTGCTCGTCATCCTTAAGACTTTTGATTAGACACAAGCGGAAAGACAATTCAATTTCCAGGTGGAACACATTGAAGTTGTGAGAATGTACATTCGGACCAGAGCAGGTGAATCATTCAAAATTTAAGCTTGGTGGTTTAATTTAATTCTTAAAGCTATTTCTATAGTTTTTCTGTTTTAGAT
>JAVLVB010000208.1:592729-606269 GCA_032876305.1 Orestias chungarensis
GGGGGGGGGGGGGGGGGGTCTTAGCTGATACAATACTGCCAGAAACTCAACATTTTCAATCTCCTGCTATTAACTTTATAATTTGTACACAAAAGTAAATCTAGATCAGTTTCTCTGCTTCTTGTTCTTGTTGTTTTTTCAGTCTTCTCAAACCTCCAGTCAGTCATTGCATATGGCCGCTGGTACTGAGACAGGTTCCGGGTCTGCTGGAGGTTTCCTTCTGTTAAAAGGCAGTTTTTAATCTTTACTCTCGCTACATGCATGAATGTTTTTGACTAGTTATGTCAAATGTCAAATATCGGACGACGAAAAAGCCAATGCCAGCTTGTGGTCTACAATGCAGATGCAGTAGATGGGGAAACGCGTTGAGTTCGTGCCCCCTGCATTTTAATTGGTTATTTGAGGGGTCAGAGGAAGGGACTTACTGCCAACACCAGAAAGTGAGTCAAATCTAAAAATTCCCAAAATCCCTGCACTGAAAGAAAGAATAATATTTAAATATATATGCTATAAGGCACTGAATGGTCTTCAGTATTTTAATTGTTTAAATGCTTCCTCATTTTGTTGCTTTCAATTAGCGTTCTGAACAGTCAGAAATCTGCTTTTACTTAATACCTAAACTCAGTTCTCGTTCTTCTTCCTTATTGATGTTAATTTACATTCCTTTAAGGTATCTTTACCCACCTTGTGTTTTATAAACCAGTAATAAAGGAAATAAAAAGTTGTTGGTTGTTCAGCAATTACATTGGAATACATTTTTTTTAAATGCGTAGAATACATACACCTGAAACTATTATTTAGGTTAGAAAAGTGAGCCAACAAATTTCCCCACACTCTTGTTATAGCAATAATCTCAAGACTTTTCCATGTCTGCCCTCGGATTTGAGAAAGCAGCTGGCTGCTTAAGCTAGATGTGTTTCACAGCCAGAGCTACATCTTGTCAATTAGGGAGCGGCGAGGACTTTTCCTAAAGGCAACATGTTAATGGGTTTCAAACAGCTGACTACACTGATGGGCAGAGGCCAGACTTTAAAGCCCTGACTTAGGACTGTTAGAGTCCATAATAAGAAACAACAGTCCTGTGAAACTGTGGCTCTATAACGCCAGGTGCTTCTGCTCTCGGTAGCTTGTCACTCAAATACCAGACTCAGGGGCCACAGGACCGAGACTCAGATGTAATTCCACCTGAAAAGAAAAGTGTTCGTCAAATCCTGCAGGGTTTAGGTACAAATTAAATTATGTTGAATTTCCCCCCCCCCAAAAAAAAATGCTCAGAAGCAGTTATTCCTGTGGTTTTAAGTGATTGAAATCTCACAGACAGGTTAGGGATTAAGGAGGCTGTGGATGCCGGGATATTTTAGTTCAAACTTACGCTTCACTAAATAAATGATTGAAGAAAAATGTGTACATCCTTTAAAACTACAGAACTACAGAAAATGGATTTCATAGCAGTTGAGGAGGGCATTTAAACCAAACATAGACAGGAGGAATGTCTTAGCACTGTAAATCATACTCGTATATGCGCAGATGTTTCGAAGGTCAGAGGCCACATTGGCTGAAATCCGGAAAAACTTTAGACCTCCTTTACTTGATTAGATCAAACACAGAATATACCTTAATATGCATTAAAGCAACACTAAGTAACTTTTCAACCATCATAAAATATTTTCATAACTTTTGTGATCATAGGTCAACTTACAGCTCGTTGAATGTGACCTCCGTCATGGCCCGAGGGGGTCCGTATCGCTTTAACTGGCACTAAGAAACTTTGAGGAGGGTGGCAGGAACCCTGCCACACAAAACAACTACAAATGTGCTGACTGCTTTACGGCATACGTCACTTCCACCGTTTCTTGTCTTCAACTAGTCATCTGACATTGTTTCACCACAATTAGATTAATCACCTCATCGCTATTCATCCTTCACACAGACACTGGAAACAGAAATGAACTTCAACCCAACTGCAGGCGACCAGGAGATCAAGATGTTGTTCCTTAGATATATTCTCTTATTTGTACTCTGAAAACTACTTGAAGCTGTAAACTAGTAAATTATTACAACTTTTAGCAAACCACATCAGCTCCACAACATGCAAAGGTTTTGTCCACCCTGGTGTCGCTGATGCAGGGAAAACTTTTAACCAGTCACAGAACGAATCTCTGACTGGTCCTAACAATCTATCTTCTGCAGATGTTAGAAAGAAGCTCATAAGGGCTCCTCCCATCACCTGACAGACTCCTTAGTAAACATCTACCTTATACTAAATCCAGCCAAACCAGGGAAAGACCCTGTTTTCTTTTTCTGATGTCTTTTTTTGTTTCCTTCCTCAACTACAGAAGCTACATGCAGAAGTGCTGCAGTAGTTCTTAGAGACAGCCGAACGTTCTGCTTTATATGCTTTTTAAAAAATGTTGCAAAAAACCCCCCGCAAATTATGTGTTTTTCTATCAACTGGTTTGGCCCGAATCAATCAGGCTACATAAATTTCATCAGATGTTTTCGTAAATCATGGCTGTCAAAAACAGAAACTAGCCAAATATGTTCCCTATGTCAGAAATTATTTGTCAAATATCCCCTTCAGCACATTTAAAAATTTATGGAAAACCCCACAACAACTTCAAGCTAGCTCACATTTTCGAAAGGAAGTTACGACTTCATCTCCGAGGCTGTGTTTAAACTGAAATAAAGATTTTGTGCTGATATATTGTATTTTTAGGTACGTACAGCAGATTGTTTGTTTGTTTTGTTCCTGCAACAAAAGACAGAAAGAAGCTGTCAGGAGACCGAGTTTACATTCCTTATGAGTTTACACAGGCAGCTTTGTGAGGCTGTGAAACTACTCTCAGTTCCTAGAGATGCTGTCAGTTGTTTGGTTCAGAGTTTTAAATTAATTACAACTTTGCCCTCAAGATTTTAATTGCATAAATGGAAACTTTGTGGCTAATCTGTGAGTATAGAATTGTATTAAAATTATCTGCTTTTGCTTGTTTAGTAAAAACAAAACATAAACAGGAAAAGTCAATGTAATTTTTAGATATATGTGGCAGGCAGCACGATAATGATGTCACACTTTGTGACTCCAAACGCTGAAGATGAAATCCAAATGCTGCAGTTTGTTATTGGAGGATCACGGTGGAGGGTAGGAGGTGGGTCGAATTCAGGGGGAAGATGAAAGTAATGAGATGTCCCAGTAATTCAGTCACGTCTTGAAGGATGGAGCTCCAAAAGAAAAGACAGTATGCGCTGAATGCAAAGATTTATACCTCATCAATACATCTTCAGGGATGCTAGTGACCATGGCGATAGCCAATCAATATGTAACTTCAGAGTGGGTAGAAAATAACATCTGTAGGTTCCCTAAGTGTGTGAGAGAGTGAAAAAAAGGAGAAAATTACACCTTTAGTATGGAAAGGGCAATATAGAATCATCCATGGAAAATCTGATCCCAGCTTAGTTTACCACTGTGAGCTCCATATAAACCACAGTCGTAATGCTGCATTCTGTTGACTGCTAAAACAACTCTCTTATTGGTTGAAGAGAGCAGAGGTTAGCAAGACTGTAGATGTCCACTCTCTGTATCAATGCATTTAAAAATAAACTTGGTGTTTGGACTTTTGGAATAGCCAAGCATTTTACAAATAAATAAGGGCGACTGTGGTACATAGCCACCACGTAACATGGATCTAGTGTACTAACAACCAAAAGGCAGGTTTGAAAAGCATGTGTGAGGTGGGGAACAGAAATATAGTCCAGCTGGAGTACATAAAGGAACAGATAAGGGATTGACGTGTTTTAGTTATATCCCAGCTGTCTCAGTAGTGTTCAATAAAACCTCACAGTAAATATTTTTTCATTAAAAAAAGGAAGAATAACTGTGTAATTCAGTGCTTCTTTCCAGCCACAGAGCTTCCCACTTGTAGATTGAAATGATGACAGCTCTCCTGTTGTGCTTTCCTTCCAGGATATGTTGGCATCTCCATCTAAAATCGCCTCAGATCTGTGTGAAAATTACCAGCCCATCCTGTTTTAGTTCGGGTGTGTGACATCCAGAGAGGACTGACTCTGTTTCTGATTGTGCTTCCTGCTGAGGCGGTTGTGACCGCTACAGAGACGCTGGCTGCCTGAAAGTGAAAGATCTACTCGCTGTTTCTCGGCAACAGAGGTTCGTTTCCGCGGTTCATTTCCACAGCAACGAGCGAAGAGTCTTATATTTAGCATGGTTTGTACCCATAAGAATTAATACAATGATTCAGCAAGGTTGTCTAACAAACATAAAATAGAAAGGAGGTTGTAATGTGATGTTTCTTGACTTGGAAGTAAATGTATTAATCATTTTGGGAACAAAAGTGATGTTGTGCTTCAGGCATCTCAATTCTAGTTGGTAGGGGGAAGAAGCCCCAATGACTCCTGACTGGATTTCAGTGCAGATTATTGTTTTAAATACCTAAGCATTTTTACTCATGTATTATAGTACATACAGAATCATGAATAGATCAAAAATAAACCTTGATTTACCAATTTATATGTAGGTGTAAGCAATAACTGATGACTAAATAAATTTTTTGGATGATGAAATGGGAATGTGAGATCTTTATTTAAGGTGTTGCAACCAGTCTTTATGCAAAAAAAATCCTCTAGTGACTTGAAATGATGTGTAATATTTGTGATAAAAATAATAAATATTTTGGAATTCCTCACTGGACCTGCTACACGCATGATTCAGTCTCAGACAAATTGAAAACAGAAGATGGATGCATGGATGTTTGTTGGGATTAAACGGGTGTTTGCTTGTTTTCAGACAGGGTCAATTTGTGTGGGGATGTTCTTTATGTATGTTTTTCATATATTTTCAGAACAACTGGACTTCAGATGACTTATTTGAATGTCTCTAAAACAGGCTAGACTACAGTTGATGCTTTATATTTTTTGGTTTGTCTGTTTATTAAGACACATTAAGGTACATATGCTGTTTAGGTTTTAAAAATGATCCGCTATACATATTTTTATTATTTCAGGACGAAATGCAATTGGCTGATGTCTTTAATCTGTTACTTAATCGACTTTTCTGCAGAAATTTAAATTGTGTGAGGAACAAAACAATGGCTAAAACATCACTGAATATTTCATGTATTGAAATAAAAAAATATATATATATAAAATGTATAATATACTTACATACATTATTCTATTTTAATGTATAGAGATTCATCTTATCTGTCCCATTAGAGCAGTTTCCTGAAAATACTGTTCTCAATTTTGGATTTCCTTCCAAGTTCTTCTTTTAGACTTTCTTCTTTTTTTTTGGGGACTGATTCTCAGTCATTGTATTAAAAATATAAGCTCAAATATGTTTACTAGGTGAAAAACAAACAACGAGCGAGCAGAGTTTCGCCTTACGCGACCTCGGTAGCCATGACAACACTTCCGCAAACAGAGGCTCGTTGCTATGGGAGACCTCGGAGCGGAGTTAGCGGTTAGCGGCTGTTTTAGCCAGAATGGCGGAGGAAACACGAGCGATGCACGGTGGAAGAAGTCTCCAGAACAACTGGGTGGAGCAGGTGAGTTTAAATACGTGGCGAGTTTCACCAGGAGGTGTTTAGGACGCTAGAACACATTACCTGTATATCAAATTGGTTGTGTGGCAATAAAGCTTTAATTGACGGGATTAATAAATCCAATTCAATTGAATTAGATCAACTAGTAATGTTAAATTCACTTAATATCATCATCTGTATATTTGAATAGCTATCTTATTCTTACATTATGCAAAGTTATTACACGCAGGCTGATGGTTTAAAGAGCTTGTTTCTGTTAATTATGATAATTATACACTAAAAGCTAAAAAAATGTGTTTAGTGTTAGAATCTTACATAGAACCAATACAAAACATTAGGGGTTTACCAAAAAACTACGTTTAATACCTGCAATGTGTTTACTTTCTAACTTTATTCTGATAACCAAGACTTATCATAGCAAATATTGAATTTAGGAAATTAGATTTAGTATTTCTTGGTGTTTTGAATGCTTTTGGTTCCCAGACCTTTAACGGCGTCACAGTACAGCTGCTTTAAAATTACAAATGAATTACTTACGTCATGATTATAGAAGAATGACTGCATAGATGTGCTGTTGTGCTACATTTTATTCAGGGGTATCAGTGGGAAGGTGCCTGAATTAGGGAGAACAGGGTTGGTACCCAACTATTGTTCAAGATAAATAAATTAGAGAGGAGGCTTTTGAAAAACATTACCTTCAATACAACTCAAAATATTTAATTGTTGTTTGTATAGGATGCAAAAAAAAAAAAAAAACATATAGAGGCAAGAAGGTTTCAACTCTCTGCAGATTTCTGGGATGTAATCATCTTTTTAGCCTCTTCTGGCTTCTACCTGGTTTGGTTTTGTTCACAGTAGTAGTTCCTGTTTAAATCATATTCACAATGGACTGAGGCTTAAATTGATGTCTTTTTGTCAGGCTTACCAAGTTAATGAAGAACTGATCCACTGCGTCCGATTCCTTCTCACGTTTGTGGAAGTTGTAATGTCACTTATAGGCTGTTTTTCTGGATCCATAATGCCTCCTTTTAAAGTCCTCTAAGATTTCCCCGGGAACCAAAAAGGGGTTCCCAAAGTTCATCTTCCCAATGGTGTAAAAATGAAAATCAGTACGCTAAATGGTCATAAACGTACAAATATCTGCCCCTGAAGAAACTCAGTCAGGGTGTCGAGCATCCAGCTTGTTAGCTTGTGATTTCACATTGATGATCGATGGAGGAGAGCAGATTATTTAAACTTCCTCCTTCTCTGTCCTTTTTGCTTCTGCTCAAGATCCACGGCGCCTCTCGTTTTTAACTCTTATCAGGATTTCTGGTTACATTCAAAGTATGATTTCAGCTTCTGTGATGTTAATCAGCTGCTCCAGTTGTAAACAAACTGCCTTGTTGCTGTGGTTGTGCAACATAACACATTTCCAAACTTGGATAGTATCAGCAAAAATCCTTCCTGCTGTAAATCATTCAGAAAGAAATGAGTAACTTAGAGCTACTCTAACAAGTTGCCACCTTGAGCGCCGCTGTTTTTTTAATTATTTAAAATAGATGCCAAACGTGATGTTTGTTTTATCAATGACTTTAAAAATAGTTCATGGATGTGTTTTTAATCATTATTAATCCTTAAAGAGACTAAACTAAAGTTTGTTTGTTTTTTGTCAAATAATGAGTTTGTTTAGCTGTATATTTAATCTAGATCTGATGTATTAAGCATTTAAAATTAAGTTACTACCTTGTATACACCATAATTTTGTTTATGTACTTTATCACTGCAAAAATGTTTGTGTGAGTGTGCTGAAAAAAAAGTTTAGAAAGGCTTTTTGTGGCTTTACTTAGTCTTGAATGGGTTTTTTTTGACAACTTTAGTTTAAATATGCAGGTCAACAGATTTAGCTCACTATTTGGCTTCAGAGCCTTCAGTTTGGTCACTTTCTCCCACTTAAATTATGCATAACAAGCAGGTAATTGAATAATAATGATAATTATAGGCAATAAATAAACACTTATTAAAAAATAATAATATAATTGATTTATCAAGGTTTACAGATTAATTAACAACAAATGGAGCTGGTACTTGTTTGAAAATTAGCTAAGAGGAAGACTATTTCTATTAGTACTTTTTTCTTTAGTCATTCCTCACTGTCAATAAATTAGAAGTTATCTTTTTTTGCAGTTTAAATAATAATATGTTGTTAATGCCGTAAAAATGTTACTGCACACAACAGAGGCCGCTTATAAGCTAAAGTCTGCAGTGATATTTATCTTAAGGTTTCTGTTTCTAATACGTTCCTATGATTTGTGTTTTCCTCCAGAGAGCCGTGGCCGCTCTCGACATCGAGGACTCGAAGGAGAGCGTCCGGACGCACGGACACAAAGGGATCCTCACGATGGACCAATGGGGTAAAATGGAGACTTCAACCACGTCCAAAGCTACCCATGCTCATCTGGTTGGTCCAGGAGTGAGGCTGAAGGGTAGGTTTGATCCGATCTGATCTTATTTTCATTAAAACCCATTTAGAGAAGCTGACAGCAGCTTATCCAGGATCATTGTTGCCTGTTAGGAACCTCAGCTCAGTGTTCCCACTGAACGCCGGCGACTACTGCGACCTCTGTTTACTTACTCAACAAAATTTTGTCTGGAATGATTTGCCGTGCTCTCCAAGCTTATGTCTTTTGTATTTCCCCCGCCGCAGGGATCAGACAGGAGCTGATGCAGAAACATTTTACCCAGATGATGCGGTGAGTCGCAGAGATGTGTTTTTGATGCTGAAGAAGAAAATTTTCATTTCTGGAAACAAAGAGTCCGTTACAGGAAAGCTTTGAGTAATATTTACACGTCTGGGTTAAAGCAGACTTTATGGTTTTATTTTACTTGGAGGCCTGGTCGTCTTGATGGGGTTGATGAAGGGTCTCCCCCCCCCCCAGATATGAACGTCCTGCCCCATGTAGGAGCTTAGAAAGAATCTGATGAAAACAGTCTGGCAAACAGTCGAAATGCTTCCAGTCGTTAAGTCTGAAACCGTATATTCAATTTCCTTTCTCTTATAAGTACACAGTACTGCTGCGTGATTCATGCTGACAGCTCAGACGATTTTTGTAGGCTCGTCGGTTGTTATCTTAAACACACATTACATGTCGAAAGGTGTTTTTATGATCTTACACATTAAAACAAACGTGCTTAAACAAAAGATGAGCAAATACAAGATGTACTTGTTCATGTATTTTGTATAGCATCAATTCATAACACATCGTTTCAATATATTTTACAATAAAAATAATCTTAGTCCAATCATACACACATTTTAACTGATCCTTTAAGACAATGCATTGAGCCCGAGTTTATTATTCCAGTTAGTTCAAAAAGTTTTCCCTCTTAAGAAACCCAGCAGATTGCTCCGAGTCATTGACTTGGTTTAGGTGAGGAAACATTTCAGAGCTGAGAGTGATGAGTAGACTAAAATTAGAGATGGTGATGAATACGAGAAACGTCTGTGGGTAGAATGTCCTTTACTTTTGTTTAATGTGTTAAGGAACTAGACATAATTTAAATGTAAATAAATCATATTTATTTTACAATGTAATTTTCCAAGGATACATCAGGTAAACATCTCCAAAACAAAGAATGCATATTTAATGTTGTTTCTCTTTGATATAAACTGCTAGATGTTTGGTTGTGGAGAAGTTCAGGTGTAACGGGGTCTTGTTGGCCTCCATTCTTTTCTTCTTCTTCCCACAGATATGACTCCGCCCCCTTTTTGAAAATAACATGGAATAAAAAGATTTTTAAATGAAAAACGGGGTTTGAAAAATAAAAGCCACTGAAATAGTAAAGCTTTATTTCAACATAAAAGCCTCAAGAAACAAACTAAAACTCCATTATGAAATAAATAAAATAAATAAAAATTGTGAAAACTTTTAAATATACAGCGTTACATTTAAAAAAACTTCTTCAATTATTAATTTTAATTTAATTTGATGAGGATAATAATTTATGTAATGAAATATAATTTTTTTTTAATTTTAAAATTAAACAGCCATCGCAATAACAGTGTGTGCAATCTTCACATCACCATATAATAGGTATATGATAGCTGGAAAAAAAGGATTTTTCTCACCAATGCAATATTGAATCTCATGGGATCAGATTCTCACACCAGACACTAACGACGTTGCTAAAAATGTGAAATCCAGGGCAAGATCTTTTCATATCTAATCCCCCTGACAACAAAAATAACTCTCAACTACAGAGAAAAAAAAAGTTTTTTAATAGTCAGGCAAAGAGGTAAGAACAGTTCAAGTTATTTGTTAACAAGATGTGAAGGAGAGCAGCGTAACCTGATGAGTTATTCCCGTCGTCTGTTAAAAAATTCCTGCAATAGAAAAAAATCACAGAGTCAGTTACTTTCATATTGTGAACTTAGATTTTAAAACTAATACCATTCATTGTCTATCATGATCTGGACAAACAGCATGTCTTTCATTGGTTTTAACTGAATTTAATGTACAGTAGCAGTCGAAACCTCTGAACAGGATGAAATGAAGCGATGTGAAATGACTTGGAAATCTCCCGGTAACACCTTTAGTGTCCTTAACTCGCCCACACAGTCGTTTTTGGCCACCACTGACTGGCTGGCGGCTGTGTGGGCTTTGAAAACACAGGATTTCCACCCAGGGCGAGACAACGTACACGTCTGATGGTTCCTGAGATCAACGCTTCCCACAAACATACGCTGCTTTCTTTCGCCTGCTCTATTGCAACATGTCTCCCTCCCTGAGATAGTCAGTAGAATAAAAACAGATTTTTTTTAAGGACCCATCACGATTGAGGAGGAATTACTTAGGGATTTAAGGTGATTTTGAAAGACAGCTCTCTTAAGAGTTCAGTGGAGCAAAATTTGGTTCAGTTTCTGAGTCTGGTTTTCAGCAGTTCATCATCACCTACAGTAAATCTGGTCAACCTGACATTTTGATTTCGTCCTGGCAACATTTTCCTGGCGTTTGCATCTTTCAGATGAAGCCAAAATTTGGAGAAAACAACAAAGGATTATATAGTTTAAAGGTATCAGTCAGGAGAAGAAAAGGATGAGGTTGTCTTGCTGAAAAAGATTCTGGGTTCAAATCCCAACCTGGGATCTTTCCGCAGTTTAAGTGGTATCTCTGAGTGCATGTGTAGGTTCTTTCTGGGTACTCCGGCTTCATTACACAGTCCAAAAATGTGATTTATCAATCCATCCAACAAAACTTGACATTTTAATTGATAACACCAGAGGAAGATGGCTCCGCACACAAAGAGGTGTAACTCAAGTAGAGCTCATCTAATTATCATCAAACAAAAACAGTTGTAACCACAGAGGTAGTGAAACTTAAAGTGTTGCCTCGAACATTTGGGCAGGCAACAAAATGTTCCAACTAGTTCTACATCAGGTCTGTGGTTTTTTTTTGTGTGTGCAGGAAATCACAGAGAAAAATACGTTACAGCCCAAGACTTTGTCAGCCAGTGGAGGAATGATTAGAGGGACAAGGTTATGTTGGTTGTGAGTAAAAAAGCTGATGAATGCACTTGTTGGATTTACAAAAACCCGTCAGTAATTACTCCATACAACATGGACTTTTGTGTGTGTGGGAATATCTTTGCAGCATGCCTGTGAAGTTCCTGCTTTACGAAGCAACTACACCTAAAGACTAAAATTAAACACAACTAGAAGTTGACATTTAACCATTAAGCCAACAAAAAAGGGACGTTTCACCTGCAGTTCGGCCCACTCCCACAAACATGTTTATATTACCGTATATCAGATGCTAATAACGTCGGACGCAGGCTTCGATCCATCTGTCAGAATTTAGTTATTCCAGGCAGGGGAGCTAAACGTAGGGGCAAATTGCGAGCGCAGATAGATCAGTTGTTGACAAACCAACTAGATTGACTAACAGGTTAAAGCGAAGCTAAAGAAGTTTCAGTTTTGGTCGTTTATGGCGGCCCAGTGTGGACAAAAGCGGTAGAGTATTTTTTTATGAAGGAAGACTGCATTAATTATAACCTATAATGCAATAGTTATAACCTACTGATTACGTCAAAAAAAAAAAAAAAGATTTGTAGTTTTTGAAAGTGTCAGTGAACTTCTGCTATTTAAAACAAGACTAAAGAGGTTTCAGTTTCGGTCGGGTGTGGACAAAAGCGGTAGTGTTTTTAGCCTGAAGGAAGGCTACATTTTCCATTAGCCCCAGCACATAGTGTGGTAAAATCCTGACCTCTCTGTCGCCTGCAGTTGGATTGAAGTACATTTCTGTTTCCAGTGTCTGAGTGAAGGATGTATAGCGATGTGGTGATGAATCTAATTGTGGCTGATAATGTTGAAGATAAGAAACGGTGGAAGTGACGTTTGCCGTAAAGCAGTCAGCACATTTGTAGTTGTGTGGCATGGTTCCTGCCACCCTCCTCAAAGTTGCTTAGTGCCGGTTAAAGCGATAGAGACCCCCTCGGGCCATGAGAGAGATGTCATTCAACAGGCTGTAAGTCCACGTATGATCACAAAAGTTAGAAAAATATTTTATTAAAGTTAAAAAGTTACTTAGTGTTGCTTTAATGGTCGCTAGGTTGTTTATCTTGAGTGTCCTTGTTGCTCCGTAATAGGCTGGCAACCTTTCTAGAGAAAGCAGGTGGTTTGACCAACCCAGGGAATATACCCAAAACTCTATCCAAGACTAGATGTAGAGGAAAAAAAACTGCAACCAAAGGAAAGAGAATCCGATTAGGTTAATTAGGTCTTCATATAATTATATACCCATCATTACCCGGAAAAAGAGTACTGAAATTGAATCAAAAATGTGATTTAAGAAGATTTTAGATTAACGTTGCCACCATCTTATAGCGCTGTTTTAATTTTAATAGTTTCCAACATGACATAATTTTACGTTGCAATTCCTCTGCATGGGTTTGGGCGACTCAGCAAAATGTCACAGGAACTTTTAGTGCTTCTTCACTCTTGGCTGCTCACTTTCTCAGGGAGAAGATTCAGACTGAACTGAGCGCACCTGTAACTAAAATAGACTACAGATCCACGGCCTACAGCGATTTCTGCGCACCAGGATTTGTTCCCAGCCGACCAAAGTCGACACAAGTATGTGGCGGAGCAGTTTCTGCTCGAAGCTTTGAGACGTCTTATGACTTTCTACCCAGAAAAATGATTGGAAGACTTTTACACTTGATGACAATCTTTAAGTTTAATGTTTTTGTACCTCTCAACGTCTGTTAGGTTTGGACAAAAAATGCTTTCTTGCTTCCTTTTCAGGTTCATGATTACAAAAGTGAGGAGGCCATAACATTTTGGAGCGAGAACTGCCAGCAGATACAGGTTTGTCAGAGTGCTTTAACGCTCGATAACAGCCTTATTTGTGTAAAAAAATGCAGCAGGTAACTTGAAAAACGTTGTTTTCTTTTTGCAGATTTTTTTTAATGAAACAGATGATTTGTGAAAAAAATCAAGGCCCTCTCTTTTCTCTTAGTGATTTTATTTGCAGTACAGTTTATTAATACAACAGATGTTTGAGGCACTTTACAAGAAAAAGCATTCATGATTGTTAAACAAACCAGTTAACCACTGAAAGCCAACAGATTGCATCTGATTAGCAGAATTCACCCCTGGATCAAAACTGAGACTATTTATTTATTGCTGAGTGGATTTCAAGATCCTGCTTCTGATTTAGGGATCTCTTCATTAACAGACCTGCTCCTCAGAAGTTTTACATTACGTACATCCCCATCAGGACCATAAGGTCCATTAGCAAACTTGTTGGCTTCTCCTAAAGGCCTAAGAATGTATCTTTTTTAAAGCAACTCAAAGTAACTTTTCAACATTCATAAAACATTTTCATAACTTTCGTTACCATACGTCGACTTACAGCATGTTGAATGACGCCTCAGTCATGGCCCTAAGGGGTCTGTATCGCTTTAACCAGCACTAATCAACTTTGAGGAGGGTGGCAGGAACCCTG
>JAVLVB010000208.1:606369-671908 GCA_032876305.1 Orestias chungarensis
TTATATATATATATTTTTTTTATTTTTATATATGTATGTAAGTAATGTCTATTACATATGGAGTAATGTAACAAAATTAATTTCGCCCTGGGATTATTAGGGTATTTCTGATTCTGATACATCTTGATGGGACACGTGCTGTGATGGAAAACGGTGCCCAGCTTGAAAGAGCTCCAGTGTGTCGCTGAATGTGTGCATTGATGACTGAAAGACATCTTCTGCCTCTGCTAAATTCATGTTAATGTGCATTTAAAGACATTTCAATAACTGGAAAAAATTGCAGGGGGGGAATATAAAAAAAAAAAGTCTAATCAACCAAGACTTTCGCGACCCCCATGCAGTACCTCCGCGGACTCCCTAGGGGTCGCGGACCACCTGTTGAAGACCTCCGCTTTAGGCAAAACACTACCACTGTTGTCCACAGTGGCCGCCAGAATCGACCAAAACTGAAACTTTATTGTTGCTTTAATCTTTGGTGAAAGGAAAACGGCCTGCTGATTGACCCCAATACAAAACCAACAACTAAGGGAAAAAGAGGTTATCTACTGTGTCTCCAGGACTCTAGAACTACATTTCTTCAACTCTGATCAGAAAAATCACTGACTTATTTCAAAAGGCCAGCTAAAAACGTTTAGCTCAAATTTCTATTGTTTATTTGATTTGTTTGTTTAAGCACTTTGTGATTTATACCTCAAAATGTGCTATATAAATAAAGTTTTACTCACTTACTTTAGCTCGCATTGTGTCGTTGGCTTAATAGCAATCCTTCATTCTGAACATGCATGCAGGGACAGTGGGAAGGAAAAATTCTCCTTTAACAAAGACGCTGAGTCGGTACGTGCGACCATCTGCGACGACCGACTCGGGCTCTAAAAGGACAAAAAAACACAAATAGGAACTAAAAATAGTCTCAGGTGGTGGAACACCAGACCAGATTTAGCCTCCATGCGAGAAAAATAATGTATTTTTAATAAACGTTACCGACTGCAGCTTTAATAATAACAACCATTAGTCTCAGAGGATGTAAGGGATAATGTTTCATATAGTAGGGAGGCTTTCAACCAACTGGTTCAAACTGGTACACTGGTTATTTCTCCAGAAATGACACAGAAACCCCCAAATTATTTCTGTTTTAGTTACACAGTTCCTACAATCTCCTTCCATCCATCCATCTTTAAATTTATCTATCAAGTTAAAAAAGTCTGCATTTAAACCTGCTTTTCTTTTTTATTCAGATTGTTCTCAATAGTTTCAGTGACCAAACATAGTTCTTCATGGTTTCATCACGTAAGGAACTTTGAACTGCCTCGCTCTTGAAATGTGCTCCACAAATAAACTAGACTTTTACTTATTTTGTTTTTGTTTGTTTTAATTGTAACTAAAATATTGGTTACTTGTGATGTTTGACCATTATTATTTGCTCTAGGGCGTAACTCCCATCCGGAACCTGAACGCACCTTTCAGGAAGTCGGCCCTGTTCAGCACCCCTATCAGCGAACGCCTCGATGAAGAGGAGCTGCCGCCAGATTACTGAGTCCCTGCCATCACCTCATTGCCAGCAGCTGTAAAACAGCAGCTCCACTAGTTATTAAAGTCCATCTGTTCTTGGTTCCTTTTCCTCCTTCAACCCCAACATAAGCTAGAAAATACAAACAAAAAGCAGGCAAGTGATTTCTTAAACATTTTACAAATGTAGCTACAGCAAACACCAAATCATAAATCATTTGTGGCATGGTGTGGGAACAATCATCTCATCTTAAATGTCAACAAAACAAAAGAGATTATTGTAGATTTCAGGAGAAACAGTGTCAGATCAACCCATTTTTCCATCATGGGAGAAGAAGTGGAGATGGTTGAGGAATATCATCTGGACAGCAGGCTGGACTGGAGACGCAACAGTAAAGCGTCTACAAGACGAGACAGAGCCGACTTTACTTCCTGAAAAAGCTAAAATCCTTTAGGGTTTGCAGCAAAATGTTGCAGATCTTCTATAAATCAGTTGTTGAGAGTGTAATCTTGTCTGCCATCATCTGCTGGGGCAGCAGCATCAGAGCAATGGACCTCAAAAAGGATCAACAACCTGACAAAGAAGACTGGGTCTGTTCTGGGGACAAATGTGGAATCTCTGGAGTTGATGATGGAAAGAAAGATTTTACATAAAATCAAGAAAATCCTAGACAACCCTTAACATCCTCTTAATGAGACTGGAAAACAGAGTCTCTTTAGTCAGAGGCTTCTTCAGCTTAGTTGCAAAACAGACCGCTACAGAAGATCTTTCCTGCCCACAGCCATCACCATCTACAACAACTCCTCAGTTAAATGAGATACTCCAACAACATTTAATTAGTATTTTTGATTGATTGGTTTGATTGATAATAAAAACAGGCCTTTGACTTTTTCACAATCTTGTATCACAAAAGCTGACGTCTCTGCTTGAATGGTTGTAGCGTTCTGTAATTTCTATATTTGCATTGATCAGGGTTCAAAACCATCTATGAATAAATTAAACTCCAAAATATTTAAGTATGCTCAGTGTAAGCCGTCCTATTGTGACCATTTTTAGTTTGAAGCTTAAATTTCTTGGTCAGTAGTTGGACAAAAATGAACAAAACATCTGTAGAAATCCAAATTTCACACAATGCGGATGACCACGCAAAGTTCGAGACTAAAATCCAGTCAGAAGAAACGTGACTGACCCAGAGAAATGTAAAGCAAAGCTGATAAAAAAAGAATAGACTGTTCGAAGTGAATTAATACAATAGAATTTAGGTTTTAGATAGAGATTGTTGATTCTAAATGCCTGTCAGGCTATGATGGCTATAAAACAGCACAGACTTGTTCTGTCAGGTATCTTTTTCAACGCTGTGTTGCATTTAATTTATGTTGAATAAAAAAACATTTTACACACTGCGTTGACTCAGAATCAGCTTTAATTTTTGTGGAAACCACCACAAACGATGATATTCTGCTCGACTGTCAAGCCTGTAAAGTAGAAATCATTCCCATTCAAGCTGCTGAACGTCAAGCTTTCTCATCCATACTTTCAGTGTTGCGCAACCTGTAATTAGTGCAACCAAATGCTGAGCAACTTCCCTCCCACAACGGATAAATATCTCGTCTTTGTCCTTGAAGGGAAAATAAAGAAAGAGATCCATCCGTCCGTCTCTGTGAAGACGCGTTCCTACAGGCCCGCCGCGTCCTCGCGTGGACCGACACCGCGCTGGGGGATCGTTGCGGATCCATACGCGTCGTGTCAATCAGAGGACGATCCTCAGCTCTGCTGATCCTTTCCGAGCCCTCAGTTGGGATCGGCAGGCGGTAGCTATGGAGACAAGTCATTGTAGCTTGTATTTATGCAGCTTTTGTCTCCAAACATTTCATTATCTCACAGGATGATACAGGGAAAACCAATTTGCTTCTGAGGCACGCGGGCCCCGGAGCAAATTTGTGCCTTACACCATAAATGAAATGAGATCCAGCAATTTTTTATTTCAGGGTCAGTCTCTCAGCTGTTGACTCGGCTGTGCTGAACCTCTCATGCAATCTGGCGATTGCATCCCAGCGTCACCACACTCAAACACTTATGTGTTCATTATTTCAGAACAGCTGCAGGAATCTGATGTGAAGCAGAGCTGTTTTAACCATCCAGCTGTTGATTGGTGCTGACCGTTGCTTTACTCCTTCGTCCATCCACTTTGTGGCCCACAGCATGATCCTGCCACTATTGGAAATCAGTTTGATGTCAAGTTGTTTACGTATTGAAGTAGAGAATCAACTAAAGGTTCCAACTGATTTGTAGCTTGGATTTGAAGACCACTGCTTCAAAATTGTGTGTATTTGTTTTTTAATGATTATCCCACTCAGTTGCACATTTCCTTGCTATTTTTTACAGCAATGTTGCCTTGTCTCTGTTCTGTTCAGCTTTTATGTTTTTACATTCTTTACATAAAATGTCAACCTTTAAAAATAAGAGGTTCATATGTTTTCACACCCTTTGCTAGACCAGTAACAACTAAGCATCCTTTTCCACTGATCAAGGGTTTCTACAGCTGGCATGAGCTCTTAAGGAAGCGCCGACGCTCGATCGAAAAAGTTCGACAACGAGGCTGAAGCCAGGCACTCACTCACTCGCTCGTACAATTTAGGGACCAATCCGAAAAACAGATGTGCTTTTGGAATGTGGCAGGAAGCCGAAAAACCTGCAGGGAACCCAAACCTGCAACAGGGACAACATAATACCTTAATGCAGAGAAATGCCAGGCTGGGTTTCGAACATAGGACCAACTCATACTAACTCAAAGCGGTATCACACTACAGCCACATTGTCACTCACAAACAAACACTTCTTACACACTGATATGCAGATCCGTTGGCTAACTTGGGGAAAAGTGCCTTCCCCAGGAGCATATCGACATGTGGAAGGAGGAAGTTGGAGTCGTGCCTACAACCAGCCGATTGCAAGACAGTTTTTCTACCCACAGTCGCCCCAGCAGTTCTACTTCCTGGACATCCTTGCTAAATTGAGAAGTTTTCAATTGCGTTAAATATAAAGTCTCCTAAAGCTGTATTAGCCAGCTGACCAGCAGTCCACACCAATAGAGCTGGTGAAAAATGGTCATTTTGTTGAGCATTTAAAAAATAAAGAAAAGCAGAATGTTGGAATAGAATCCCAAACTTTTTAAAGCCTTAGAATCTCTCTGAAATGACCCCGCTAATTAAGGGTTAGCAGGTCAGCGTGGAGTCGAGCTGAGACCATCGCTTTCTTCCCCCGGCTGCCGGAGAAGCTGGGTGGTAATAACGGCCCTGCAGAGGAGGAAGACGACGTCCCGCTGAGATGAAAACACTCACACAGACGCGCGGCGGCGACCGGAAAACCGATAACAAGCAGTGATGTCACCACATAAACTCCTCGTTTATCCTCGGCCTGCAGCGCTTAATTAGGCAGCAGGAACATGACAGGGATTTGTAAGACACACAAACACACACACGGATGGTGTAACAATTACATACAGGAATCAATGTTAACTTCTGTTCACGCTGAGCTTCACTGTTGTTTTGCACCTTGGGATGATTTACAAAAAAAACACCTGAATTCACAAGATTTAATCACCCTTGGTTCAAATTAAAATACACAATTTATTCAATTAAATTAAATTCTGTATGTTCATATGTCACCAATTTACAACACGTGTCATCCAAAGAGCGCTTTAGAAGAAGATTCATTTCAATCCAATCGTAACACATTTCAGTTCATCCTAATAAACTAAACAATTAATTAAATAAGAATTTTTAAGATTAGTTTAGAGGGAAACGCAGCAGCTTGACTCGCAGCATTCACTCTTCCAAGATCAGCAGAGACGGTAGATGAAAGCTTGTGTCGTTTCCTCATACTGAGCATGCATGTGGCAACAGTGGAGAGAAAAAACTCCCCTTTAACAGGCAACAACCTCCAGCAGAAGCAGAACTTGGCTCATATTAAAGAGACAAAGAAGAATGAGCGATGTGAAGAGATATTAGAGAGTTGAAAAATCGGACGTTTCACTGTGTGGAAAAAAATTGTACAGGACTAGATCTGGATATTCAAGCAAGTTCACCCTCAGACTAGTCCACAAGATGCTAAAAGACGTTAGCAAACATATGCGTTACTGTGTTGCAGCCTGCTTCTACTGCTATCGGATGAAGCTACGTTGAAATAGTGGCAACTGATGCAAATTGGATAAGAAGAAAGTATTGGAGTTAGAAGAAATGCTCACCTTGTCCACTAGTAGTCTTAACCTATAGCCTAACTATAGAGATGGCTGAGGATTAGCTAACAATCTAGCGTGAGTTATGAGAGGTAGGGCCAAAGAGAAGAGTCTCTCCAAACTCACTTCCTCCCTGACAGTTCGAGCCGTACTATGGGTACCTTTTAAACAGCAGGTCTAGATGCTGAGTTCAGATTATTTGCTACTATCCCATTCAGTTCATGAACAAGTATACAAACAAACCTACAGGACACAGTGACAGTTTTAACAAATACCCAGTGGCCGACAAAGTACAGCACTTTACTGTTTGACCAAATTAAATGTTTCAAATGAATGTTACTCTTTTAAAAATTGGTACTGAAGTGCATAATTTTGAAAACAACATTAGCCAGACATTTCACCATCAATCTATCTTGCAGGGCATCAATTAGTAGCTTGTAGAATCTCAGTGACTGGAGACGGTGCAAACTATTTCACTTAGTCAAAACGTCAAACATGGAGCTGAGGAGGAGTTTCTGCCGCCGTCTTTATTGTTGATCTTCGTTTGAATGAAGGTGAGAGCTTGTGAAGACGTCTTTCTGCATCCATCTTTCTGCATCCATCATTGAAAAGCTTAGATTTCAGGGAAGACAAACAGCAACAGACTACTAGGCTGAGTCTAGCCTTAAAGGATTGAGTAACGAAAAGCTTTCTAGAAAGCTAGTCTAGTTAAGTCATTCACTGTCCAAAACAAAAAACAATGACTCAAATTAAGAACAGCTATTTAAAGTTACAGTATGTAAGTTTTCACCCTTCATAAAATATTTCCATAACTTTTGGAATTTGTCCACTTACAGCTCGTTGAATGTCATGGCCCGAGGGGGTCTGTATCGTTTAACCGGCATTAAGCAACTTTGAGGAGGGTGGCAGGAACCCTGACACACAAAACAACTACAAATGTGCCGACTGCTTTATAGCATACGTCACTTCCACTAACTTTTCAGTGAAAACTCACAATAAAGAACAGTTTAAATGCTTCTTAATGTCCAGAAGATGAATCACTTGATCTGTTTAGTCTTGTAAATTGTCAGTTGGAGGGCTTCCTGCATGTTGTAGTTGTTTCCCTGGTTCATCACTTCTACACAATTATGTCTCCTCAGAAGAATCTCTGCTGCAAAATTAACTATCATGACTTATTTAAAGACATTAGAATAAAATTTATTGGAACCGTCATCGATTGTTCATAAAAAAAATTTCTTTAATTATTTCTTAACTGAAAGTAAATGAAATATTCAGGATCTATGATCCCCTAAACTAAGACAAAGATTTTAACCATTTTTTATTCACTAACTAGAACACCATGAAACAAGCAAAAAACAAAACAAAAAAAAAAAAAAACAGATCCCAGTTGATAAATGAAAAAAAGAGTGCTTCACTCGGTTTATTGAACAAAATATTTTACAGTGTCTTGGATATACATATGTACATTAGCTGTTTTAAACCCCCCTGCAGTAACAATGATTGCTTTTCTGTGCCTTTAAAACTTCGTGGACATTTCGGAAAAAAAAAACAACAACTAATACATCATTGACTTCCAAACACGTTATTACAAATCTCAATATAGAAAGCAAAAAAAAAATAAGGATTCATCTGTGAGGAGCAGCCTCTCTCGGTACAGAAAATCTCCATACAAAAAAACAAACAACTTTTCCCTTTTTATTCACTGTTTTTTTTGTTTTTATGCAGGTAATAAATATACCTGGGATTCCCCCTCGTTTCTGTTGTTTATTTCACTTCTCCTTGCAGGGAAATCACAGTTAGGGACTTATTCTAGAACAAATAAAGTAGCAGCTCCTGCTGTCCTCAGGCCTCTCAGATAACGTACACATCAGTCCTCTCCCCAAGAAGCCAATATGTTCTCATTTTGCCTTTGCCCTGGAAAAAAAAAAAAAAAGTACACGGAAATCAATAAGTTCATCAATGGAAATACACCAGAGGTGGGGGTTTGATTGGCCTTCGATAATGGGTGAGACTGCAAATTTCCACAGGAAGCAAAACAGGAAATAAAGGACTAAAGTTTAGATTGGTTCAGCCAAGCTAACATATTGTTTACAGAAGGTCTGAGTGACTGAATTAAAGGGACAGGTCACATATTTTTGTGTATCGAAGCCTCAGTATAACCAGCTTTGTCTATTTACAGCAGAAAAGAAACAAAACAGTCGCAGTTTTAAGGCTACAGTAGATAAATGCGACCCAAAATACACCCTGAGACTCCGGTCATGTTGCATTTTATCCGATTTTTAGGTCATTAATGTGAGACGTGCGTGCTAATTCTGCGCCAGAGGTAGCCAGACGTGGTAAATCTGGACATAAACAATGTCTGAAGCAAGCAGTGCCGAGTTTAGCTTTCTTTTTTGTGTTTTTAGCTCATCTTGTTCTGATCTTGTGTAAAAGAGAGGCAAATTCTACAGCATTTACAAGACAATTGTTGTTCACATAAACATTAAAATGCAACAATTAAAAAACTTAACATTAGGAAGTAAAAAAAAAAAGAAATTGAAAAGTAAAATCTGTTTAAAAACGTTTTTTTTTTTCATTAATAGGTTTTCGGTTCCTATTTCCAGTTTAAATACTTTGAGTTAGTAGGAACAACTATTAAAATAAAAAAATTAAAAATCAGATTTCAGCAAAAATTAGGATCTGAACATCAAAAAAACACAAGTACTGGAGAAGTCTGTTGTTTCAGTTGCAGGAATAACTCAAATTTGAGAGGCAGAATCCAAAAAAAAGTCACTTCATGTTTAAAAAAAATTTAAAATTGGGATTTTATGCTTGAAAGAAGTAGTTCCTACATTAATATATAAAATATTATATCAAATTGTTAATATAAGAGGTTTGGCTGTGCAGTGTGTGGCGTATAGCAAATACTCTACTATCGAGAGCAAATGTGAGATCAGAGTAAACAAGCAGGGCCGTCGAAGAAGAAGCAAAGAAAACATTAATAATAAAAGATGCTTCTGATGTTCACCAGTATTCTATATATTCAGTATTTTAGACGCCCTCCTTTTTGCGTTTACCTTGCTTTTTAATTGGCTAATGTCACATCTAATAGGCTGCATGCTAGTTTTTCCTCTGGGATCACTGCGCACACTGCGACATCGAGTCAAGACGACGTGTTGATTATCCCTGGTGTGATATCAGAGTGATCCTAATATCAATCCCGCCAAACGCAGCACAATATCTATTTAGAGTATCCTAAGCTGCCCTTAAAGGTATCGAAAGGGAAAGACATGACTCCATATTCAAAAGCTGATTTGGAGTCGCTGGAATACTGACTGGTACAGGAGCGTCTTCTTGCCTGCACCCATCAGCATCTACAACATTTCAACTTGGAGGATATTAGTTTAGTTTTGGTATATTTCAACAGAATTGAATTTAAGTTGATGGATTTCAGAACATTCCTCAATTGTTTCACGTTATTACTGGAAACTTTTTGTAAGCAAAACAATTATATGCTTAAATGTATTCCTCAGGGACAGTTTTACTCTCAAAATCCTGTATCTTACCTTCATTTCTATGTCTCCTCGCAGCTGAAGGTCAAAGTAACCAAACTCATCCAGCACTTCTTTGGTGGCTGACGAAACGTGGATCTTTAAGGCTGCAAGAAAAACCAAAAGCTCAGCAGAAAAATAAACAAATAAATAAAAAAATCTGTGTTGAATATAAATAGCGGTGGCATCTGAAAAACCAGCGCTCTGCTTTTATATCAGCCTTCGACACATTCAACAGGAGAGACAGCCAAGAAGATGAGCCGATCCAGTCGGTCCTGTTGGAAACAAGCAGCTGTGGCGCTTACTGATGACAGCCTGATTAGGTTTGCTCGGTGTTAATGCTTATTATGCATGAGAACTGATTTCTGCCTGCCAGGCTTCCAGATGCCCAGTTCAACACAGGCTTAGGGCCTTTTTCTCCCTGACAAAGTCATGACTTATTTACCAGAAGATACCCGATACAGGAAAGCACTCAGTAGGTAATCGATACATGTGATGGTGGAGTCAGAAAATATGCAAGCATCATTTCATGACCTAGTTCTGAGGCAGAAGAAGAAATGTCAGAAATCATCAAGATTACAGGACAATAATCGGCATCACTTTACAATTAAACGTACAGACGCTCAATAAACTGTTTAAAAATACGTTATTAACCATAAATAAATGCTTCATAAATAGTTTACACTGTTTATTATTTAAAGCAGAAAGAGACAAACCCCCATTTTTGTTTTTTTTACCAAATACTGGGCTTAAAGTGTTCACAGATATATTTAATCAAAAGTTATTATACTACAGATTTCAGACTAAGCATTTGTAAACCATGTTTTTAGCATGCTTAAATTCATTATAATTCATGGATGAAATACAAAATACATGCTAAACAGGGTTCAAAAATATATTTGTATAAATCAATATTGGTGATGTTTTTTTTTACATATCTGTATCAAGGTTATAACAGTTTAATACAGTTTTATGTCTTTGATGCTTTTTTCCCCGATTCAGTTAGTTGTGATTAGTTTTGATTCAAATAGTTTATTAGTTAATTCGTCAATGACTCATCAGACAGAATAATAAACATTACTTTAATTTTTCTGAACTACAATACAATTTAAATTGACTTGGAATATTTTTTACAGTAGTTACTAGTTTTTTATTATTATTTGAATTTGTAGCTTTGTACTTACAGTAGTTTAAAGCAACACTACAGAACCTTTAGTTTTGATTGATTTTGGCAGCGAGTGTGGACAAAAGCGGTAGTGTTTTGCCTGAAGGAAGACTTCATTTCCCATAAGCACCAGCGCATAGCGGGGTAAAGTCCTGATCTCTCGGTCGCCTGCAGTTGGATTGAAGTACATTTCATTTTCCAGTAGCTGTTTGAAAGATGAATAGTAATGGGGTGATGAATCTAATTGTGGATAAATAATCTCACATGATTATGTTGAACATAAGTAACGGGTGAAGTGACGTATGCCGTAGAGCAGTCAGCACATTTGCAGTTGTTTTATGTGTCAGGGTTCCTGCCACCCTCCCTGACAGAGGTGACATTCAACGAGTTGCAAGTGGACGTATGATCACAAAAGTTATGAAAATATTTATGAAGGTTAAAAAGTTACTTAGTGTTGCTTTAAAGTGTAGCCAAAATGTATATTCAGGTAGATTATTGTACATAAGCTAGCTAAAAAATTTATTTTCTCTCTATGTATGTATATAATAAGACTAAGAACATGTTGCTTTTGTTTGATCAAGATATTAAGATGTAGTAAAGGCACGAGAACACAGAGAAATAGAATGGAAAATAGATTTATCACACAAAGTATGTGCGCGATAAAAATAAGCACTGTGTCCCCAGAGCACAGACTTCTTTGAAGCATATCTCCCCTGTTAAAAATACACATCTGTCAGGAGACGTCAGGACGGCACATCCAGCAGGAACAACAGTGGGGGAGGGGGGCAAAAGAAAATGGAGACAGTGGCAGCTTCTCTCACCCTCTCCATTGGACTCCATTCGAGACGCCGTGTTGACAGTATCTCCAAACAAGCAGTATCTGGGCATCTTCAGCCCGACCACGCCGGCACACACCGGGCCTAAAAGAAGACACACAAACGACGATCACATTTCAAAAGGCAATGTGCAGTTAAATGGGTTTTTGACTTTATACACTTTTCAAGGTCACAATGCCGTTTTTTCCACCTCTCGGTTCTTTTCAAGCCACTTTCTAACATAATATACGTATTCAATTCAATTCTAAACTACTTTATTAATCCCAAAGGGAAATTAAATGTTCCTGTAGCTCCCATTATCAATACATTGGTTCTAGATGCTGATGGCCATGGGGTGTTTCTGCGTCCTGTAGCAGCCTATATAACAGCAAACCTAAAGTATCTCAAAACAATCCACAACATACAAATTGTATCCTAGCGACCTGATTTTATGATTGACGGAAGGGTTTGTTTGAGCTTCTTCCCTCTGTGTCTGCTTTTCGTTTCTCCTCTGAATGCATCTGGGATTTATGGCTGCAGTTGAGGTAATATTTAAGCTTCTTTGATGCTAAACAGGTGAACCCCGGTTACGCATCTTAACAGATATCCAAAAGCGACAGAAAAACATCAGAACACGATCTGTATTCAGCTGCACAGCATCCAAAACCACAGAGAGTAGGAAGGTTTCAGTCAGAAATGGAGGAAATAAAGGATTTAAAGTAACACTAAGTAAGTTTTTAACTTTCCTAAAACTTTGAGGAGGGTGGCAGGAACCCTGCCACACAAACGAACTACAAATGCGCTCACTGCTGCCTGCGATTCCAGGATTAAAATTGTCCATTCCATGCAGAACTTTTTAATTCCGACATTCCATCCCAAAAATTAAACTAGAAACCCCTGAAGTCAGACTTGCCAATCTTTAGAAGTCTGGGAATTTTTTCTGAAGTTAACTTTGGGATCCAATATTTCTGATCGTCCTATCTACAACCGTTAACTGTGATGGGAAACCAAGAAACAAATACATTCTGGGTCTTATTTCCTTCTCAGAAATACTTAATAGCTTCATATTTGAGTAGTTTTCATCTGTTTACCAAGAAGGTAAACAAAACGACTGCTTCTCCGACATCATTAACTAGGGCTAATAATAAGTTAGCTGGATGGATAACTGGATGGATGAAAAATGACCTTTGCATTGTTACATTCAGTAAAAATAACTGAGATAGACATTTGAGGTCAGACTCACCTGTGTGTATACCTATCCTAAGTCTGAGCTGGTCGCTTGGTCTGTGTCGGATCTTGAAGGTCTTGACCTGCTCCAGCAACGCCAGCGACATGCTGGCGACCTCCCGGGCGTGAAGTTTGCCATTCCTCACCGGCAGCCCCGACACCACCATGTAGGCGTCGCCGATCGTCTCCACCTGAGGGGCCCAATCACGAGACAATTTAAAAAACCTCGGCTTATTTACATTTCACTGCTTTGATATTCCAGTTAACAGTCCCCCCAAGAAAAATCCGGGCAAAAATCCTGAGGCATTTTGTCCCATTTTTAGGTGATGAAAATGCGGGAAAGTGTAAAAAACTTGTAAATTGTTGTTTCCAAATGTAGGAGAATAAACCTGCTTCTCCCACATCTAGTAAGCACCAAACATGACATAATATAGCAGCATACCTGAGCCATTTATTTAGTCCTGTTATGCTAACTTAGAGTCTTGGACCATTTAAGGTCATCTATAACGTAGTATGAGCTAAATATGAACATTGCTTAGTTCTCCAATCCAGAATATGTCTGAGAACAAAGCCAGTTGTAAGTAACTTAAAGCTCCTGTAGTAAGGTGTGGATCAACTTCAGGCCATTTCCTTTTATTAGTTTACAGGGCAGATCTGCCACATCCAATATGGCCGACGCGCTGACGTGCTGCCACTGCTGGGACCAAAACGTGTTTGTTATGGTGGCGCACGGAGGTGATGACGTCACTACGGGACGCGCCGGACCGTTCACTTTTGGCTGGGGGGGTTTAGTGTCAGTCAAAGATAAGAAAAAATGCTGGATCAGTTAAATCAGGCGTATTTACATAATTCTGCGATTTCTGCACTTAGATGCTATTTATGCAGTAAATATGCGTTTCTTAAAGAATCACGCAAACCCCTGCATATTGTGCGCCTTTTCCTTGATTTTGCGGGAGAATGGCGTTTTTCTGGAGGGACCGAGTGAAGGTTGGTTTGCACCCACCTTGTAGACGTCAAAGTTATCGATTATGGCATCGAAGCACGTGTACAGATCGTTGAGCAACGTCACAACCTGCAGAGAAACAAAAAGAAATCACTGGTTTTACATCCCGTATTGGACCTAAAACACATTTATTCTGGCTGTGGCGTAATTTAAGCCTCAGATCCAAACACAATTCAGAAGCAAAGCCAGGAATCTGGAAACTGATTCTTCTGATATTGTGAAATCTTAGTAAGACCTATTTATAAAAACTGCCTTATCACAATAACCCCAAAGACTTTTGCATTTGGATTCATCAATATTGTTTGAATTTTAAAAATGCGCGAACTGAGTATTTGGTTGGGAATTGTTCTGAGCTCCTAAGCATTTGTTCTTCAAGTTTAACTTTACTTGCTGCCTAACTCCACCGCATCATTAAGTGTAGGTCAGATCCTCGGCTACAGCAAGTCTGGAGCCCTCGCTCGGATAATGTGACTCAACTCTGCGTCAACATCTTCTTGCATCTAACAGCTATACTATTTTCAGTCCCAGCCCATGTGTGGGAACAAACACTCCGGAGGTACAAGCCTGATAACAGTGAGCTCTTTAATACATCAGCGGGGTGATGACGATGACGCGCTGCCGAGGGGGAATCTCGCTCTGAAGGCGGCGTACCTGTAGCGGCGTGCTCTCCGCGGATAGAGACGTGAATCCCACGATGTCGCTGAAGTAGATGGTGACGCTGTCGAAGGCCTCCGCCTGCACCGTTTCCCCTCGCTTCAGTTGCTCTGCGACTGAGCTGCAGGAAGACACAGACGCCAAGAAGGAAGGAGCTCTAAGATGTTTTTTTAGCCGATGTCTCATTATTAGCCAACGTCTGTAATTAATACAGAGGTTTAGCGCCGCTGACAAAAGTGTCACTACTACCTGATGGTAGATTGCCCAATCAGCTCGGATTAAGTTAATTGGTGGTTTTTAGGCAAGGCAAGTTTATTTGTATAGCACATTTTCGTGTACAAGACAATTCAAAGTGCTTTACATAGGAAAAAAGATCAGACAATGAAACAATAAAATCAGCTTTGAATTTAAAAGAAATAAAATTGAAATAAAATAATAATAATAATAATAATAATAATAATAATAGTAATTATATTCTCAGTTGCTATATGCACATGCCTGGATTTAAACAACGGCAGAGTTTAAGATTTTTGACCTGATGTTTAGTTTCCAGAGAGAGCGTCAGAAGATAACTGATGACACTTTCTCTTTGTTTCTGTGGGCCACAGAAAATGATTTCAGTTTTGTCTGAGTTTAACTGGAGGAAGTTGTTCTGCATCCACAGACTGATTTGTTCAATACAGTGACACAATAAATCAACAGGCCCATGTTCTCCTGCTGTCAGCGACGCGTAGATCTGAGTGTCATCAGCATAGTTGTGGTAGGACACATCATGGCTGCGTATTAGCTGCCCCATTGGAAACATGTACAAATTGAATAAAAGGGGTCCCAGGATCGACCCCTGGGGAACCCCACAGGTTACACCCATTTGGTCGGAGACGCAGTTCCCAATTTGACACCTGTCTTCAAGATAGGACTTGAACCAGTGGAGAGCCATACCCGTGATTCCCACCCAGTCTTTTAACCTCCGTAATAAAATCACATGGTCAACTGTATCAAAGGCGGCGGTCAGGTTCAGCAGAACTAGGACAGAGACTTTGCCTGCATCTGAGTTTAGGCGGATGTCGTTTGTCACCTTGATCAGAGCTGTCTCAGTGCTGTGGTGGGGCCTAAAGCCTGACTGGAAAGAATCAAACACATTGTTAGACAGGAGAAGGTCACTCAGCTGTTGGTATACAACTTTTTCCAGCACTTTTCCTAAGAATGGCAGGTTTGATATGGGCCGGTAGTTGTTCAGTACTGTGGCATCCAGACTGCTCTTCTTTAGGAGAGGCTTAATGACAGCAGTTTTCAAGGCCTTTGGGAATATTCCAGTCTGAAGTGAGATATTGACTAACTGAGCGAGTTGTGGAAGCAAACTGCTCAGCACAGACTTTAGGAATCTAGTGGGTAGCTCATCCAGGCAGCAAGTAGATGGACTCAGGCTGCAGATGATCTCTTCAACTGTTTTATCTGAGACAGGTGTGAAGTCTGTCAGCTCCAAATGTCTAACTGGAGGTAGAGGAGCTATATCTGTTGTGGAAACAATTGCATTTTTAATGCCTTGAACTTTGTGATTAAATAATACAAACTCCTGACATTTGGATGTAGAAATCAGTTCCAAGAGGATAGAGACTGGAAGGTTTGTTAATCTGCTCACTGTAGCAAACAGGACACGAGAGTTGTTTCTGCAGTTTTTGATGATTTCTGAAAAACAGCTTTCTCTGGTTCTACGCAAAGTCTGGTTGAACACACACAACTTTTCTTTGTAGATTTCAAAATTAAGTTCTTTCTTACTGCGGTAAGATTTGGTAGAGGAGGTTTTCAGCTTTCCGTTTCTCCTCCAGGTAGGCTTGAGTCCGCTCCTCCACCAGGTTCTCCAGGTTGTTGGCGTATTGCTCCATCCTGGATAGGAGGTTATTAAGAATGCTGGTGCTGCCCTCCCTGTGGTTAAAAAAACATATAAAGACTGTAATTTTAGCTATAGCATTCATCTAAAACCACAAAACTGAGGTCAAAAGGAGGAAGAACCAATCATAGGCCTAAAATGTCTGAGTTTAAATCAGCTTAAATCCTTGTTGTTGTTTTTTTTCACTTTCTTGGACTAACATGATTACTTTCAATTAATATGAAACTGAAAAAAATAAGACAAAATTTAACTGCATGTTTTTACGCAGTTTTTGTAGAACATACCCAAAAAAAACGAAATAACTTTATTATTTGGATTACTTGTAATTCCTGTTAGCAGGATAATGTTTGATACATTGAGTTTGTCAATTTCCATGTAATTGTCCCAATCACACAGTTTAGAAGTTAAACAAGGAGAAAAAAAATATTGATGATATTAATATACTTTGAATATATTGACTGATCTATTTGGATTTTGTGGTTTTCAATGCTATTGTTTTGACTTATTGATATTTTGCACCCACCCACCCCCAGTCAGTCATAGCAGACGGCTGCTTGTACTGAGCCTGGTTCTGCTGGAGGCATCTTTCTGTTAAACGGGAGTTTTTCCTCTCCACTGTCGCTACATGCATGCTCAGTATGAGGGATTACTGTAAAGTCAACGACAACACAAGCTATTGTTTTGGTCTGCTGATTCTGGAGGAGTGAATTCTGCAAGTCAATAACTTGATGCAATCTGCTGGGTTTCCTTAGATTGGAAACCTTTTTTTAAACTGATTTGTTTATTATGTATCTATGATTTAAATTGATTTTATTGTAAAGTGCCTTGAGACAACATCTGTTGTAAACTAGCGCTATATAAATAAACTGATTCGTGATTCTTGAATGGATTCTTTTAAGGTTTAGATTAAGACAAAGTATCAGTGAAGTATCAGAACTGATACAGGAGGTTTTAATTGTAATTTTTATGCAATAGTTTCTGCTTTTTAACTTTTCAAAGTTTCAACAGTGTGTCTTACGGACTATAAGAAACACTTACAAGCCTTATTTGGTCTCAAGAATCATCCGTGTGCATTATAATCTAGTGCGCCTGATGAGCGACTTTGGTAAGTGCCCCGTTTGATTGACTGTTGGACTGTTTCTATGGCCTGATTTTTGTCTCATCAAGTGAGATTTGTGCTCAAACGACTAAAATAATTTTTCCATCGATCTGAGGTCTCAAATGAGTATCACTTTGCTCTAAACCTCTTGGCACAAAAATCACGCCATACAATGATGAGAGGGAACACAGCGTGTTTGATGGTGAAATTGCCCACCTGTTCCAATTCAGACACAGAAAATGAGGACTTTGATGGATTTGTAGGAGTGGATTGATTTTAAAATATTGTGAGTGTATTGTTAAAGCAACACTAAGTACTTTTTCAACCTTCATAAAATATTTTCATAATTTTTGTGATTATACGTCAATTTACAGCTCTTTGAATGAGACCTCTGTTATGGACCGAGGGGGTCCATATCGCTATAACCGGCACTAAGCAACTTTGAGGAGGGTGGCAGAAAACCTACCACACAAAACAACTACAAATGTGCTGACTGCTTTACGGCATATCTCACTTCCCCCTTTTCTTATTTTCAGCATATGACATTGTTTCACCACAATTAGATTCATCACCTCATCACTATTCATCCTTCACACAGCCACTAGAAACAGAAATGAACTTTAATGCAAACTGCAGGCGACCAGGAGATCAGCATTTTACTATGCTATGTGCTGGTCCTCATGGGAAATGCAGTCTTCCTTCAGGCTAAACACTACCGCTTTTGTCCACGCTTGACCAAAACTGAAACTTCTTTAGTCTTGTTTTAAATAGCAGAATAAAGTTCAACTAAACCCGATTTTTTGCTTCTTTTACCTTTTTGTGTAGACTGTATGTTTTAGCATGCACCTTGTAATCCGGTGCTCCTTAGAGTGCAAAAAAATACGGTATTCATTGAACACTTTAAAAAAACATTTTTTTTAGAAATAATCAGCAGGTTATAACTACTTCATTTAGCTTTTTCTTTTACAAACACATCCTGCATCAACATTCCACACTTTGCATATCAACAAAAAACCTGAAGTTGAAGGTTCTTCTTAATTATTAGCAGCTACCGGGTTTTACCTAGGATTTACCGGGTGTGACATTTAATTTTTTTTTCTATAGGTAGCATTCATGTTCGAAAAGTTCATGATTTGGTTCATTTCTTATAGGTTTTCCTAATTACTTGATCAGTGTGTTGTATAATGTTTATTTGTCAGGACGCCGTTACGATAATACGCACATGCATAAACACAACCGTTTGCTTTCGGTTACTCTGACAGAGCAAGAAGGTGAGTCATCCACATTAGCATTGAGGCTAAAAGCATCAATGTCTGGCACCTTCCCAGTTTGTATTGGGTCACACAGCCTACAGCCACCCACATGCTCTTTATCTGTAAAGAAGCAAATATCAGACATGGAAGGCTAATGAGTAACGAGGCTCTGAGTTCAATCGAAAAGGTTGCGTGAAGTTTAGCACATCCAACATTTTTAATATAGATTTCGATCACAACAATATGTGGGGTACATTTTTAACCATAAATGGTGAATTTGAGTAAAACTAATGAAACTCTTGGTTTATTATGCATCAAAGCGAATGTGTTTAGAGTGTGATACTCAGCGACAATAGACAATAGAGAGACTTTATGTTCACATTGAGAGGTCAGCTATTCATAGTAGGCACAGTTAAGGCTCCCTGTGTGGGGTGAAACCAAACCATTTATCGCTGGACACCTTTTCACTCTTGCTACGAAAAAAACAGCCCATCCATCACGTCACTTCAACAACAAGCATTTTCCTAATGAAAACAACCAGCAGACGGTGCATTAAAAACAGCGGCTGCTCAGACGAAGGGCTTCGAACAGAAGAGGGGGGGACGTTGCACGCGGCTGTCAAGAGCATCCTTGAGTGCTTCGGAGGTTATCAATCATGAGGACCTCTTTGCTTAATACCACTCAGAGCTAAACATGAGCAGAGCCATCAAACGTGGAGAGACAAAGAGGCCAGGCTGAAAGGAAAGACTCTCCATCTGTTCACAGAATCCCACCACCTGTTCACAGAATCCCCTCCAAAACACCTTTTTTTATATTAAAGCCACTTTTAAGTTTGTCCTGAAGTGGAATCCTAGTGTAATTAACACCCACAAGTACTTACGATACCCTCAGAAATACTTTGAACTGCCTATGATAATTCTTCAAGGATCAAGTATACTTTAGTATGAATTAAGTATTATAAACTCAAGACAAAAAATACTTGACCAGATCTTTAAAGCATTAAAATGTACAAACAAAAACAAAGGAAATTATCACCATCGCCTAATGTATCAATTATTATACATACAATTTTATTGTCCCTGGTATTCACCCACAGTTCAGCAATACCAAGAAACAATCATTCTCCACTATATGATTCAATGCTCAATTAAACTTCTTCATTTTATATGAGTCTAAAAAATCATTCAATATTTGGCAAAAATAACCCCCCTCCATGTTTTTAATTAAATCTGCGGTCATCTGAAAGCAGCGCACTTGTCACTCGCCCTTTTTATCCACGGGGGACAAGCCTCTTCCCAGAGAACTTGCTGCTTCATTGTTTTTGTTCAGAATAGATTTATGGCTTCTTCCCTCTTTATACAATATCGAGTCCCACTGCCAAATGCAGTGGAGGGCTGGCTAGAGAGACAAGGATTTCTCAAAAAACTCTTGAGTTCATGCGGCGTTATAGATCAGGAGGACCACTCGTGCTTTTTGATCAAATTTCTTTATCTTCCACGCATTTAAGACTTTAAGACACATTTTTTCTGCTCATAATTAATATTTTTATCACTTAACAAAGCCCATAAATCCTAAGACCTTCTCCTCTTTTTAAATTTGCAATATTAACTATTTTTATTGACTCAATCTGTGTCCAAGTGCAAGTGGAGTCTTGAGTCTTTTGCCTCAAGTTATAGTCAGTTCTCTAGTGGTTGAGGGCCAACTTTTAAGTCTTTGAGTGGAAGTCTGAGACAGGCCTATCCTCATGTCCAATGTCTCTAGTCTACAATCACAAGGCCAAGTCAAGTATTAAGTCTTCTATGGGTAATTCGCAGTCAAGTCTCAGGTCCCTGGGGGGCTAGTCCAACAAAATGAATGTTTAAAGGACAAATTCAAGTGTCATGTCTTTGGAGGGCATTCCACATTAAGTCCTAATCTTGTTGGAGCAAGTCCCAAATCTTTTGTACCAAGTTAAAGTGTCATGGTCTGTGTTTTATTCTGTGTTTTGTTTACTTTGTTATGATCAAGTTATTGTTTCCTTTAGGTTATTTTCTATTTGGTTGAGTTTTTGTTTTGTTATTATTTTCTGTGTTCTCCAGTTCCTCCTGCTCTCTGTCCCTCTCTTTCTCTCTCTGTGTTTTCCCTCAGCCTGTGTCTCAGTATCACTTACACATCGTTGATTATCTGTTCATGTTCTCCGCTGCTCCACCTCCTTCTCCTCAGTATTTAAGCCTGGTTTTCTCATTCACTACTCGCTGGGTTATTACGTTACCTTACCTCTCCTTGTTACTCTGTTCTCGTTCCAGTCCTCATAGCTTCCCAGTAAGTTCCCCCTTCTGCTCGCCTGGTTCACTCTGCTGGTCTCTTTCCACTTTTCGTGTAATCCATGCTCATCCATTAGTTTATTTAATCCATTGTTTTTTTCTTCGTTAGTTTTTCTCACTCCCCTCTAAGTTGGTTATGTTTTGGTTTGTTCGTTGTTTTATTCCTTTCTAGTTTCTGGTCACCCGTTTATCGTCCGTGCCGCATTTATTAAGTCTCTGTTCAATATTCATCCATACGATGAATTAATATTTCTTTCTCGCAATCCACCTCTGCTCGAGTCATATTTACCACTCTCTGACATAAAGCCAAAGGTTAAAATCAAGTGTCAAGTATTTTGTTCAAAGTTCAGATCTAGTCTATAGGCTTTTGTTGTCAGTCCAAGTCGAGTTTCAAGTCTGTTACATCAAATTCAAATAAAACCTCAAGTCTTTTGCTCCGGAGTAAGGTCTTCTTATTATAGAATAACATCCTTGCTGCTCGAGAAAATTAGCAGTTAGCATATCATGACAATCATTAGACTAGCATACTCAACAGTCTTCAATCGGAGGCCTCTTTAGTGAGACCCACTTCAAGACTGACTGCTACCACAAATCCATCCAGCCCCCACAGCATCACTGGTTCTTCATAGTGATTTTGATTTCATCAGGTGCAACAACTTTTAATTTCCCTTTGGCTAACGAAGGTATTGTATGTTGTAACTAAATCCCAAGTAAAGTCTTAAGTCTTGAAGTGGAAAGTCAAAGTCAGGTTTTAGTTCTATTAGGTTCATATAAAGCCTTTAACAAAGTAGTATCTCAAGTCTTTTGCCCCAGCGGTGTCACACCTTACGCTAGATTACAAAGCAGGCTATAGTGAAAAGCCAAAGTCGCGATTTATTTGCACATGACATGTTTAGGTGTTGCAATGAAAATAGCACAACTTTAACAGTTTGTTTTCTTAGCTGAATGGACGGATGCATGCAAGTCAGAAATCTCCAGGTTGCCTTCCGTCCGATCAACCATGACCCATATTTTGACATTCCTGCCACAACGTTCAGGATAAAACCACTGATTGCAGATGACAGGCAGAGAGTCACAACCCATAAAAGCTCCACTCCGCATTTACCGAAGCAATGGACTTAATCAGCTCAACTAATAATGGGTTTTAGATACATACGGTATCCTTTATCATGTTTCTGAGCAAAGCTGTGCACGAAAAACAGTGTTTTCTGCTAGTTCAACGAAAAAACACATTTTCAACATTAGTGTCCAGGGATGTAGGGCAATTTCTGTCACAGAGGATTTGTTTAGTTTTTTTTACAACAGGGATTATTTAATCTGATGATTTAGTTCAATTAATGATGAAGCATAATGCGGAAATAATTTAAAGTCCTCGTCAGTTAAGAAGGCCTTTTATTTACTGTCAGATTTGATCACTCCCACACAGGCATGACCTACATCTATGTAAAAACATAGTTACTCAAAAAGCTCATCTCCAATCTGATTCAAACAGGATGTTCCAATAATAAATGTCAGTAAGCTTTAAACGAAAAATATTTACTAAAGTATTGTATATCTGTACCATATTTTTTTTAACATTTTTGAAATATAGATAACATCAAATACATTTGTACAGTTAAAATAACATTCTAAATGGGTGTACCACATCGGGTTCAAATATCTTTATTTAGTATGTTGAAAGAGTTTTTTCCTAAATGTCATTTTTGTTTTGTACTCCTGACTGTTGGAGTGAAACTAAACAACCAAGGCTTTCAGACAGAAAATTGGAGCTGATTATGTGTTTTATAGGGGACTTAAAGCTTAGTTTTGGTCAATTTTGGCGGCCTAGTGTGGACAAAAGCGGTATTGCTTTGCCTGGAAGAAGACTGCATTTCCCATGAGGACCAGTGCATAGCATGATGGAATCCTGATTTTCTGGTCGCCTGCAGTTGGATTGAAGTACATTTCTGTTTCCAATGACTGTGTGAAGGATGAATAGCAATTAGGTGATGAATCCAATCGTGGCGAAACAATGTCATATGATGATGTTGAAAATAAGAAAGAGGGGAAGTGACGTGCGCCGTAAAGCAGTCAGAAAATTTGTAGTTTTTTTGTGTGGCAGGGTTCCTGCCACCCTCATCAAAGTTTCTTGGTGGTTAAACGTACACGGACCCCCTCGGGCAATTAAAGAGGCTTCATTTAAAGAGCTGTAAGTAGATGTATGATCACAAAAGTTATGAAAATATTTTATGTTGAAAAGTTACTTATTGTTGCTTTAAGGAGATCTTTAACGATTCAAACTTTAAACGCATGGCATGTGTTCAGGTGTAAAGGTATTTATTAGGTTTTGATATTCCAACCAATAGGACAACCAGTAGCCACAGTTTAACCAATAAAGTTCAAACCTTAGACAGTTTTAGGCCAAATTAGGCAGAAAATATTTATGTAACAAATGTCACAATTATCAAAGTGACATAAAGATAGAACTATAATGCCAATTTAGATTTTATCTGCAAAAACACTTTGATTTGGGGCTTATTACTCTTTAAATTAGGCATTCCAACATTACAGAATCCAATATAATATTCACCCTAAATGTATCCCACACTAAACTAAAAGAATGCACCAAACATCCTAAAATGTCATCATGGAACCTTCTGCAAATCTTCTAGACTAAAGTAGAAGTGTAATTGTTTGGGGATTAAGTGCTTCAATTGAAACAAGACAGTTGTGGAAATATAACAAAAGAAAAAAAAAAAGCTGAAGCATAACTACACCCAGAAACATGACATTGAACTAATAAAACAGTCAACTCACCAAAAAATAAAATAAAAATTCCACGGCCGAGTCAAACCCCAGATCTTGGTTTTATTTAAAAGTGATGGAACCCCAAAAACATCTCATATCTAAAAGTAGGGGAATCATTAAATTGTCCTAAATTTAAATTACAATTGAATCATTTTCTTTTCCTTAAAATAAATAAGTAAATAAATGTATAGTCCCCATATGATATTACATTGGGTGTATTTATTTTTCCCATGACTGCACTGTTGCATCGTTTCTGAAATGGCTTCTTTTTCACAAAAGTATCTCTGGTTTTTGAGCATGTGTGTGCTTTAGAGTCACTTTGTTCGAGCTGCGATCCTTACAGTAACTCTTTCTGACAGATGCGCCACACTCAGGGAAAACACGCTTACCCCAACCGAAATATGCGCATGAATGATTCATAAGACCATCGAAAACAATACCAGAAACATGGTCTCAAACTCTTTTCCTACTCAAACACACGCTCATACTATCAGAGGCCGATAGTCAGAAATTACAAACATCCTTTTATCGGAAATTGTCTTGTTAATTTTCTGAGCTCGAGCCTTTTTCTTAAGACAATCAACTTTCACAGCAATACGCTCAAAATCAACGTATTAAATCTTGAAGAAACAAAAAAAATTGCTCTATTAATAAAATAGGCTATTGTAAACCTAAGATTTTAATGGTATTAATCATAACATAAGATAAAAAAAGTATAGGTATGTCTATAAGGTTTCTACTGTATGTAAATGTTTTGGATTATGTAATTAGCGTAAAAAAATGTATAAACAGATTTAGAAAAGTTACTTGTTGAGTTTTGCCATGTAGATCTTAATGTGACCAAAGTCTGGCCTCTCTGCTGGGTCTTCGGCCCAACAGCCCTCCATCAGGATGGTCAGCTCCTCTGGGTGGCATTTGTTGTCTGTCGTCGGCCGAAAGTATGGCTTCTGGCCATTCCTCACCTTCTGAATGACCTCTGGGGGAGCGAAAACACAGATTGTTACATAATCAAAACGCAGTGGATGACTTTATACTATTACCAAGACTTTTATGGTGTATTCTGATGCGATATTAGTTAATGATATCAGAAAAAAACACCAACAAAATGGAAAAGCCTAAAATCCACTCGAAAAACAAACAAAAAAACAAACAAAAAGTTTATTGGTTTCAGATATTTTTCAAATGTAAATACAAATATCACCAAAAACATTATATTGCTTTACTCTGTTTATGTGTACATGTTAGTACCACAACACAGTGATTTCACTGCATTGATCTAATTCAAAGTCTAAGTCAAAATGACAAAACACCAAAGTTTGTCATAATTTAAAGCAGCCTTGTTTTTAGGTATACTAAAGGCTAAGATGAACGAAGCAAAGATTAGATATTGAAAAACACCAGAAATACTAAAGACGCTAATAAAATGAAAAAGCCCTTAGCTTTTTTGATATAATTACACAAAAGCTCCTTATCTATTAAATTACACATTTCTGCATTAGCCTGAAGTTGAGATTTTAAAGCCACTTTTGGATTTGTGTACCCATTTCTTAAAAGCATTGCCAAACATACGTAACACATTAGCAAAAGAACATATTACATATTCAAAAGCAGTTTTTAGCTTGGCAGCTGATGGCAGATAAGGTAGCCTATGCTAAGTTCTGCTAGAGGCTAACAATGCTAACAATCTCTTGTGTTTATTGTCACAAACCAGCAAATAAATAGAACTATTTAAATGGTTAAGAATTTGTTAAAAAATATATACATTAATAAGAAAGTAAAAAAAGTTGCTTGTTTCAAATAACAAAAAAAAAGAACAAAAAACAATACCTAATGTGACCCAGGCTATTAAGGCTAAGCTATGCAAAAAAAAAAACTAGCAATCTCCTTGGTACGAACATAATTTGTACTGGAAAAGGGACATTTTTATGAACAAATTTAATTGTCCTTTTCAGTTTTCTGCATAATATTATTTTTCTAATTACACAAAACTGACATCTATTATGCCAAAACAATGCTGCTAATTTATTCTAAATAACAAATTCTCATTTTTCTTTTAGAATTGAAGTGCAGCAGATTAAAAAAACACAACTGAAAGTTTAAAAAAATATATATAACCATTAATTCACCTTTTTGTTATATTTCTGATTCTGTTTGGATATGAACAGAGATTGCAGCCGACTCTTGATTATTTTTCCGGCTCCATAATAAAGATTTTACAGAAGACCCATAATCGAAGCTTATTTAAATAATCTGGTTAAAAATAAATGTGGGTGTGAACAACAGGGAACATGTTGTGTTTGTCCTCAGCCTGTTAGTGCATGAGCACCAGCCTCTTGTGCCGTCAGCCTGAAACGTGACTGTGAATAAAAGGTTATAATCAAAGTTAACAGGTTGAGGAAGCTCCCTAGGCAGGTGTTACGCATCCACTTTGGGTGTTAACACAGAGTGTGGCGAGAGCTAAGTAGAGATTTTTTGCTGGCGCTGGGCAGTTCTTCCATGTGTTCGTTCTAGCTAAATCCAACAACATCCACAGTGACACTGCCAGCTTCCAAGTGAAACAAGACCTCCAATGTAATATGATCATTTAGAAGATGTGAGACAAATCTCAGAAGGGGTGAAAATAAAACTAAAAGAAAACCACAGTGATCCAACAGCTCAGATCTTTCCTTTTTCAAATAATTTCTTGGATACGTGTAGGCTCAACTGTGCAACGTAAGGCAGATACTTCCTATAATATTTTTCAAAACACACTGACCGTCCTCAGCACTATTACAAGGCTTTAGATTTCCATGGCAACTGAAGTAGCTGTTGTGGAAATGGTTTATTTCCCTATGCAGAGAAGTCAAACATTAAAACACTGACATTTTTTTCGACATTAGACAACTATTGCAGCAAGAGAAAACCATCAATCCTTCGTCGACAGCAGTGAAGTTCAAGATTTATCCATAAGGTTGACATTTTCTAAAAGCAATCTAGCCAAGTATTGCCAACGGAAAAATAGTATTTGTTACATAACCTTTTACAAGAGAGCTACACCCTGTACCAAATCTTACTCAATACTGTAACATCTTTGTTTGCAACAATTCAACTGCAAATGCAGCTTTAATGCAATCTTTGGTGATAATCTGTCCAGAGCGTTTCATTCATGCATTCTGCATATCTGTAATAGATCTATGTTGTTAGATGGACTCTAACAGTCCGTTGATTTACACTGATTTAGCTTTTGTGACCAAGATGCAAAACTCCCAGTAAGGGGTGGGGGGGATTGTGGTGAATGTGAAGAAAAAGGCTATTCATAATACAAATTAAAGTTATTTAAAATTGAATAGTATCCCAATTTCTTGTTTCCTCTAAGATCCTTCTGCGTTTTCATGTATGAATTTACCTTTCATTGTCACTATTGCTTAAAAAAGCCTGTTTAACTTGTGCTGTCTGAGACAGTTTTTTAAATGTTATCAAAAACTGTATTTGGAGGCTCTAAAACCTATGATGTGCCAGTTTTGTGAGACTCCACCCATGTTGACGTCTGGCCGACATGTGTTCTGTGTTTGTGTACGTGGCTGCAGTCTTCTGACCTTAGAAGGCTCCACGGTGAAAGGTAATAAGCAAACAGGTCACGTTACAGTGAAAGGAAAACATGGAACTTAATGTTAAAAAAAAGCAGCTTTTTATTTTGTTTGATTGCCTGCCGTTTTTGTTAACTCATTAGAATTAATGTAAGGTTGGCTAATGGAAATGATTTTGATCATTTAAGCCAGAAGTAAGCTGGCTGCCTCAGGGTTTGTAAAATACAGTTGTGTTTACCTTTAGGGCTGAGATCCATGCCTTCCACATAGAAAGGTCCATTCCTCAAAGCTATTTCCTGCAGAATGATGCCAAAGCTGTACACATCACCCTTTTGAGTCCCCTGAGGGGGGTGGCGGTCGTATATAAGCAGCTCAGGAGCTGTCCACAGCTTCTCTGCAAAAGTGAAAAAGAGGAAAGTAAAGAATACACAACACAACAGAAACAAAGGGTTCTAAAGAAGGACCATGAGGAACCAACTTACTTGCATAAAGAGCATGCGAATTATCATTTTCGCAAGATGAGCGGAAGCTGGCCAAACCATAATCTGTAATTTTCAAAACAAATCGGCTGTCCACCACACAATTAGATGACTTCAGATTTCCATGGCAGCCAAAGTAACTGTTTTGGAGATAGTTCATTCCCTGGTGCAGAGAAGACAAACATTACTGTCCTCTTTTAAGTCCGTCTTTTTTTACATCAGCAAATAAATAAAACAAATCCATGCATATCGAAATATTTACAACGTTTACAAATGCTTATGGAAAATAGGTTGTTTTTTAATGGACAAGTTATTCAACCTTTAATATCATGGCAGTTAATCTGAATAAAAGACAAACTGGCTAGGTTAAAGAAAGCTAGGTACTGACACACAAAAAAGTTCCTTTTCATTACGAAGTTTAGGTATGATTTTAATCTCATTATATTTTGGAAAGAACCGAAAGAACCAACTAGCTAAGTTTTTTAAGCTAAGCTAGTTTAGGATATCCTAGACAAAAAAAGGTGAAAAGAAATTTTTAAATTTGCCAGAAGTTTTATAAACGCCCTAATGTTCTTCATGTAACAAATACTAATATAAACACATATTTATTTTTAGTTTTTTACAGTATTCAGATACAATTCCGAATTTGGTAATGATCAAACACTATTTTCCTTAACTAAAGATAATTATTTTGCGACTTCAGGTGCAGCAGAATATTCAAAATGGAAATTCTACTTTACTATCCTGTTATTTTTATTTTCACTTTTAAAGGACCTGCAGATAAGAAAGAACCTCAAACATCAAGCAAAAACAATGCTATCTGTTAGGACTTATTTAGCCAAACACTTCATCAATCGCTCAGATCAACAAAAAATGTAATCAAACACAATCCTCTAAATTGTTTTTGTGATTACTTTTAATCAAGCTTTAAAAAAGTTTATGATAAATGTAATTATTTTATCACTATGCTTTTATGACCACATAAAAACACAATCAAAAACACACCTTAATGTACGTGTTGCTGCTTCAGACAACTATTTATTCATGTTCATGTGAAACCATGGCAAGGTAGAAAGACTTGTGCATATCTGTATAGCACAAGAAGCAACCTTTTTCCAGTGCCCATGCAAAAACACATAAATCAATACCGGGCCTTTGACGTTTGTTTCATTTGTTTACCATGTCTGCAGCCTGAAGGCCACTTACCTTTACTATGTCATTGATCAGTGAGTAGCGGAACATCCAGTCCAGGTTTATGCTTTCATTCTCTAAAATGTCCTGGAAAAGCAAAAACAGATCGAAAAAACTTAGAAACAACTTGAAATTCGCCGCGACTTTTTGTCTGCCAAAGTAGACTAAAGTTTATCTGAGGATGAATCACAGAAAGGACATTTTTCATTTCTGTTTATCTTCTCTAACATGTATGAAGCCTTTGCAGGATATTAATGCATAACTCCAAAGCTTCGGAGTTTAGCCGGTTCTTGGAATCTGGACCAAGCTTTGAAAAACAACTTCATTACATCAGCTTACAATTTGTGGGGGGGGGGGTTTCCCTCCTCAAGTGTTAACATTAAAGTTCTGCGTTTTATACGATATCCGGTCATTTCACAAACCCTGTTTGAGTGTCATTCATTTCTTATCAGGTAAAAAATCATGACAAGGTTGCAAACCTTCACAGAACTTTAAAATCAACAGTAAAATCCCTTCTGATGAAGTGTTTGATGTATTTTAAATACAATTCCTGGTTTCCATTGCTGTAAAAATGAACAAACGGTTGGGTCCAAAAGGGTAAATTTTACAGCCGTTCTAAGAAACATGCTGGCCGTGTTGGAATCATGATTCTTTGATTTCGCATAATACTCTATATAAAGGGAGTTTAACATTAAGCTTTGGAGCTGAATCTTTAACAGTTTTCCTTGTTACAACCCCAAACTATAATGTATTTAAATGGGATGATGGACAAGACAAACCAAAAGTGATGCATTATAATACAGTAAAGACAAAATTTAGCATAAAGTGTTTTATCAGTAAGAAATCTGAAATGCACAGCAGGTATTTTTATATCTCTACCTGTTTTTCAATTTCATCTCCGTCAGATTTAATTAGCCACAAATCTCAATCAGATTTAAGCTATATTTCGACTTTGATTACCTGGACTGGCCCATTATAAGACATTAACATGAAAACAAACCATTCACACATCACAATTCTATGATCACTTTAATAATGGGGAGGGTTTCTTTACAGAGCAACTTCTACCATGTTTACTCCTTTTCCAGTATTTCTTGTTTAAATAGGATTTTCTTTGACTTTCTTTCAAAAATAGCTTTATTTTTTTGTCAGAATTGTTGTAAAATCTAATTCTAATATCTTTGGAGAACAGATCTTGTAATATCTGGGCCATAAATAAAGTGTCAAAATGAATATAATAAACTTTATGGTCTTTTATTCATTTTATATTTATGTTAGAATTTCTTTAATTTCATTGACATCTGTTTGCGAATATGACAACAGACGGAAACGTATGGAAAAATATTTGTTACAATATTTTTACAAGCATAAAAAAAACACTTAAAAGAAAATGACCAGTGTTATGTTAATAGTTATGTCAATAGTCCAACCCATTTTTATGCATATTTTCTACATTACATTTTTCACATCTCCTTTTTACAAATTCTTTTGCAAGTTTTGATTTTTTTTTTAACTAGAATAGCAGAAAAATAGAAGAATATATATATAAAATTTTTTTTTTTATGGCAAGATAATTTTGTGTCCAGGCTGACTGATACAAACACTTGAATTTTCCCCAAACTAATCAGTAGAAATGCTGTTGTTAACGTCCAATAGAAATATGTCTTGAGGAACAGTCGCATTTATAGAATGCCAATACATTCTATAAATCTTATACGAGTTTTTCAAAGGAAAAATCCAAATGAATCTTAGAAATATTTAAAACAAACTTGAAAAAAGTTCAAGTAGTCCTTATAGATTGTAAATTACTCTCAAAACTTTATTTTATTGAGAACTTCTTTAAGTTTAATTTCTGAAATCTCTTTTTTTTTTTTTCGGCCTTTTTCAAATTTCTATTCATAAAATATTTTCTGTGCTTGCAATAAAATTGAAATAAGTTTCTCTCCATGGAAATTGGTCACATGACTGTAAACTCACATATTTACAGATTAATGTTCAATGAGATGTATTTTCTTATCTAAAAATAAATTTAAAAAAGTGAAAGTTGTTTATTCAAAATCTCTCGAATGCATGACTAAAGGACCATTTCTAACATTCAACTTTTCCCACGACTTCACGGATTTGCTTATCACATAAAATCCCAAGAAAATACACCAAAGGTTTGTGGTTGTAATGTGTGAAAATGTACAAGCTTAATGGGTAATGACTCTATGTGAAAGAATTATTATTATTTTGTAATGTCCAAGTCGTTTGGTGTTAAAAGAGGTGAGACGTTACCTGCAGGCTTCCTCTGGGGCAGTACTCTGTTATGATGCAGATGTTGGGAGGGTCGATGCAGGCCCCGATGAACCTGGTCAGGTGGTTTAACTGCACATCTCTCATCTGAAAACAACCGCACAAACACACGTCGGCCGTGAGCCCCCGACTCTTTCCAAACATCACATTCCCAAACCCCGACGGAAACAGAAGACGGGGGAGGAGAGGACTGACGACTCATTTAGGCTCCCACTTTTCTGGATAACCCTGCCAGATTTTCATCAAAATAGTCTGTTTGCAGTGGACCTGGTTGTGCTGGGTCTGTTTCTGTGTGTTGAGAGGCATTCCTGCTCAGGGCACTTATTTGACACATGTGCATGGATTGCATGAGTCGGCCTTGGAAGTTATGAATGAGCCAGTGTGCTGAGGAGGATTTGATTTAAAAAAATAAATAAGTAAAAGTTAAAGAGTCGTGTTAGGCAGGGATATCAGAGTGGAACGAGCAGAAATAGAGAAATCAGGAACATTGGATATAATCACAAATCAAACACTGGTTTTATAATACAGGTCCGTTTGACTGCATCGAAGAAAAAAAAAATAACACAGATGTTTGAGTTTAACAGATTTAGAGGGAACATTTTCCACCAGAAGGTGTGAATTTCTTTTTTGTAGGAGCAGGGGTCACAATCCTGAGGACTTTCGTTGCAGCCAGCAAGAGAGCTGACAGAGGCAGCAGTCAGAGAAATCTGCAGCCAGCTTCAAAAGCGCAGTGCATCACTTGAACAGCGCTCTATTCTTCGTTGACCGCAGTGAGTGACAGCCGCTCTTACGGCCAAACGCCGAGGCGTTAGCGGCTCCTGTTTCACGGCTCGGGAGATGTTGTTAGCCTACCCTTTGGCCCATTTATTTTACTCGGCTGCACTCTGGATAACAAGCGGTTAAGTTTCCACTGGCAAGCGTTTCTTTTTCCCCCCATCGGGTTGGCTTTTTTAAATTTTTTTTATTTCCCAGAGCTGAGGTTTGACAGGCCATCAGGCCCGCGGGGCTTCCGCGACAGCAGCCTGCCCGACTGAACGATGGCCACTAAGCGCCACTGTCCTTTCCAGCTAAGCAGCACCACACAAAATCACCCAAAATTCATTGCTGAAACCGCAAAGTAAAAGCTAAAAGAGATGCGCACTACAAGTACGAATGATCAACAGCCACAACAATCCGTGTTGTTCGTGTCTGCCAGCGTAATTTCCAAGTTATGGTTTACCCCCCCCCCAGTGCCACTGTGAGTTTCCATCACCAAACCACATGAACTCTTTCCCTATCGCTCACTCGTAAATATTTCCCAGCCAGAGATGCCTTTTTATCAGCCGCTGCTGCTGTTCATGTCAAAAAGAAGGTTTCAAGATATTAGTATCCCCTGTTACAAACTAGCCACAAACCTTAGTGATGCTTCAACATGTTGATAAAAGCCAGACTTCCATTCCTTGGTGTGAGGGACATAAAAGGATATCAATGTTGGTTTATTAAGTCAGAAACAGATTCAAACCCAGCTAAAAGCGTTTCAGATGTAGGAAGGATAAATATTTACTGTGTTGGAGCCTCCTGACCTAACGTTTTGTCCTGAGAGAGCAGCTTATTTAGTTGAACGTCAGTCCAGTTTATATAATAGAGACATTTTTTGCATCTCCTCTAAAATATTTAGCATTTTGCCCTTTTTTGGTTGGAGTGACATAACTTACTGCACCAAAAGATATTACTCTAGGGATTATATTCGTCTCGAACACTTTTTTTCTTCTTCTTCTTGTTACGGAAAAGAGGTTTTATGCTTTGCTCCGCTAAATCCATAATGTCTTCTCCTTCTCCTGCTCTGGTTTTCACTGTGACAGTTGCTCCCTTCTCTGTGACAGTTTCATGACATCCTGTAGCCTTTCCTTCTCGTGGAGAAACACTCAACAGGATGACTGTTTAGGCCGTTACATAAAATTTCAGAATTATTATCATTTTTTAGTTGTTGGTCTCACATAACATAAAACGTTTCAACTGGATTTGGGCTTCTTTTTTTTTTTACGGAACTGCTAAAATAAATCAACTTTTCAATTCTAATTTAATGAGACGCTGCAGTAAAAATGTCCAGGCTTAGAGCAACCTAGAAATCACAGAGATAAGGGAATTAAAATAACAAATTAGCTCCAAAGAGAGCTGTGACATAAAACAAATACTCACATGTTTCAGTTCCATTAGTACTTGTCTCGTCAGCTCTATCCTCTTCTTGTTCACATGTTTGATTGCCACCAGGTTTCCCTGTGTGCAACATAAAACAACCAGTATTTGCTTTTAAAATCACAGCTGCCAAAAACAGCGACTTGGCAGTTTTCTGCAGACCGAATATTAAGGTCTGCACACACATTTGGAGCTACTGCAGAGGGAGAAGTGCTGTGCTGTTTTCTGTGTGAAGACCTGTAAACCTTCCTGTGAACTGGGGATGCCATTCCCCAGAGCCACAGAGGTGACCATCTGGAAAGGCAAAAATGTGCTGCCTCTGTAACTGCGAAGCAAGGTCAGCCGTTCAGACAGATTTAATATGGAGAATTGATTTTTGCTAAATCAGAAACACTCTTGTCGCTTGATAATAGCTTCCCTAAGTGGAAAGCATGTCTCACTGCAGAAAAGAATACCTCGCATTCCAGTTTTGTGGTCTGTCAAGGATGTTACATCACTGTGTTTTTGCTTTGGGTCTAATCACCACAGGTCACCGTGAGAACTTGAGCAGTTCCTCCATTTACACAAAAATACACAGCTTTCTGCTAAAGACGGCTCTTTCACCCCGTCCTTAGCTGCAACAAATTAATGGTTGTGTTTAAACTCTGAAGATAGAAGGATGGAAGCAGACAAATACACATCACAAAAAACAACAACAAAAAAGCAGAAAAGCAAACCGACGCATTCTGCAGCTCGCATTAAAACCAACTACCTAAATTCGCCCACACACTCTCTCTTTCTCTCGGCTCTCCCGCTTTCTTTCTCTGCAAGCGTGCGCATGTGTGTGGGTGGGAACGGAGTGTGCGGGAGTTGAAAATGTCAGAACTCGCTAAGCCTTACCTTAAAATAGCAGGTTTTTGCAAAAAGCTGATATTTTCCATGGGCAGTTATCAAGGAGCCGTAGCTGGAGCCTCTCTGAGAAGATTGAGAGGAGCAGTGAGAAGAACAGACATCTGTTATTGAGTTCGGATCAGAAAAACTGCAATTTTGAAAGTGCAACAAGAATAATGTTCTGTTTCTGTAATGCAAACTAAAAAAACAAAAAAACAAAATACTGTTAAGTCTTTGTAATGAATGCAAGTGGAAAGTTTGGAAAACACTTGACATTTTCCACTAAGAACAAGTCTGAGAAGCAGCCATTAAAAAAGGTGTACACATGTGATTTTCCTGAACACTTGCATATGTGGGAGAGGGGAGATGCAATAGGCTGAGATGACAGCACCCCACACCCGACAAACGTGATGAGGCATCATACCCTGAATGCGGGGAGCGGAGCCAGACCGAGAGCTTATTTTAACGACTGCTTAATGTGCCTCTGCCGCTATGAGCTCAGCCACCTTGGATTAAACCTCTGGAAAAGCTTTTAGGAATGTTTAAACTCACAGAGGATTTGGGATTCTCACAGAACCTTAAAACTGGTTCAATTTTAATTTTTTTCTTTCTTGGCGGCTCTAATTTTAGATACAAAGTAAAGATTAGTACAAATTTCTTCTGTTATTATGTTATTAACCCACCAAAATGTTTCAAATCATTAAACATTTCCTCAAATTCTCATTTAAGTGAATGAAGGGATTCGAATCAAATTAGTCCTATATGGAAAAGTAACTGGGCAGCAACTCCCATCAGTTATTTTTGATAACTGTGAGTCATCTCTCTGAGGAGCTTTGTTTCACTCTACTTTGCTGAATTGATTTAAATGAGTCACACTGAAGGATGTTTCAAACATTGTCGGACTGTTGACATTTCATCAGAGTGGATGAAAAAAATCAAGGCAGAGTACCCCAATGTGGAGTACCCCAAGGTTCCATGTTGGAGCCCCTTCCTATTTAAAGCCACACTAAGTACATTTTCAACTTTAAGGAGGGTGGCAGGAACCCTGCCACGCAAAACTACTACAAATGTACTGACTGCTTTACGGCATATGTCACTTCCGCCGTTTATTATTTTCAACATCATCATTTGACATTGTTTCACCACAAGTAGATTCATCACCTCAAAGTAATTCATCTTTCACACAAACACTGGAAACAGAAATGTACTTCAATCCAACTGCAGGCAACCAGGAGATAAGGATTTTATGACCCTATTCACTGGTGCTCATGGGAAATCTTCTTCAGTGAAAACACGACCACTTTTTTCCACTGGCCGCCAAAATTGACCAAAACAGAAACTTTGTTAGTGTTGCTTTAAAATCAAACTGCTTTGGCTAGATCGGATTATCACAAATAACATTAATTACCTATGGCGAAGGCACACAGCTCTACAATTACAATGTCCATCCACCTAATCCATTCAAGAGCTTAGCAGATGCTTAAACTTATCAATCCTTGGGTGTGCCATAACTTTCTTCAAGTGAATAGAAACAAACAGAAGTATTTTTTTGGAAATGACCTACAAAAGAACAATCAAGAGTCAGCACGCAGTATCAGATATAACACAGATGAGAGCAGAAATCTGGATGTAGTAATGAACTTTAGACCTGAACCTTTGGAAATATGTAAAGACGATAACAAAGCCAGTCTTCTATAACTTTAAGAACATTACAAAAGGGTTATGGACAAAACTTTGATAAAACTCCTCCAAGCGTTTAAGTTTAATGGAATGAGTTTCTTAACAGGTCTGACTGAAATGTCAATCAAAAAGCTGCAGCTTTCTGCTGGTGCTCTCACTAGACCTAGGAACGTAGAGCACATTAGCTCTAAAGTCCTTTCCCATAACTCAGACAACAGACTTTAAAATACTTTTGTAAGTCAAAAGAAAAAAAGCACTCAATAACCTAACACCAAAACAGATTTATTGTGGTATTAACATTCCAGACCACTCTGTCTTCTGGTTCTGCTCTACATCCCAGAACCCGAACCAAATATGCAAAAAAAAAAAAAAAAAGCATTCACGCTCATCTAAATCTGGAACTAATGTCCATAAAACTGTAGCAAAAAGGCATTCCTTTACATCAAGCTGCTTTTGATGAATAAGAAAGTGAACATCATAATTTTCTTTACGTTTCTTTATTATAGTTTTGAAATATAAAGATTTTCCAGATATGTTAGGTTTCCGTGGCCTAAGCAAGTAGCCTGAGTTCTAAGAAGTCCCAGACCATCACACTGCCACTACCATGCTTGACTGTTGGTTTGAGGTTCTTTCTGTTAAACGCTAAACGAGCTTTACGCAACTATGTCACCAGAATACACGCACAAAACCTTTTATTTTGGTCTCGTCTGTCCACTTTTGTTTCCTGAAGTCTAGGAAAGTCCTTAAGATGTGTAGAAGTGCTTTAGATGTTGTTTGGGTTTTTCTTGGAGTAACTGGGGTAACTGGGATGGCTGGGCCAATCTTGCTCCATGTTTCCTCAATACGTGAATACAAACTGGAGTCCCGAGAGCTTTGCAATCATTTCCAGGCTAACAGATGGGAATGCTTCTTTAGATCAGGGCATACAGTAATTTGTTTATTTGTGAGAATTTCTAGCTTACTTCAGGTTGTCAGAGAGGTTCTATTTAACTGATATTTTAATTCTACAGGCCTAGAAATAATAGAATTTAAGTAGTTCTGGTGAGATATAATCTAGATATTATTTTTTTGCACAGACATTTTCACCTTTTTTATTTAAAAGAATCATTTTATAACTTTTATTTTTTGAGTTTTGTCGGGTTAAATAGGCCGATAAATCAAACTACTTTGATGAGCTAAACAATTTGATCGCAACTAAAAGGCAAAACCAAAATATATCTGCAAGGGGCTGATGGGTTTTCATAGCACTGCAAACAATGGAAGCCATTACCACAAATGTACCCAAAAATAAAAATCAAAAATCAAAACAGGGATTTTAATGTGAGATCAAGTGGGTGTTGCTTCATTTATAGGCTTTGTATCATTATCTGCCTTTTATTGCTGCACAGCGATCCGTGTGTCCGTTTACCTGTGAGAGGGTCAACCTGCTGCCCGCCCGTTTGTGGTATTTATTGGGGCTTTCAAACTCAAGTTCTTCCCACCGAATCCTCCACAGCATTCCAGCCAGCTCCTTCTCCAGCTTCAATTTTCTGTTAGAAAATATAAGAAAAAAGTAGGAGCATCTTATTAGACTGACTTATTTTCTCACAGGAATCAGATTTGGAGAGGGAGGTAGTTGGATAGTTAATAGTCTCTCTTAAAGGTCGCAACAGCACTAGTTGGATTCGAATAAAAGAAAATCGTAATTTATCGTTTAACTTTCTGGATTTTGAGATTTAAATCTCTTAACCAATACCAGACCTGCTTCATTTGTTTGATTGTGTTTGATCTCAAACCCGTTTTCGCAGAGATAACCGTCTGGATCTGATAAAGGAGTTCGTCACATCTAGCATTTTGTGTTGAATCACTCGTGTGTGTTTTTCCATGATTTTTTATTTCTCTGATCCTCATGTGGTTTAGCTGAAGTTTGGTGAAAACAAATCCTTAAGTATGGCACAAATTTACAACTCACTTATGTGGTTTATCACCTAGGACTGAAGCATTTATGTAATGGTTCAGCTGCTTCTTTGACAGCTGATATCATCACCATAAACAGGACAAAAACATTGTAATTGTAGGAACACGAGAGAAGAGTGTACCATTACAATTTACACTGGAGCAATCAATTTGATGCAAAAAGTCAAGCAAGCACATGTCACATCCCTATTCATTGAACTCCATTGCCTTTCCTTAGCTCCTCGCATCAAAGTCAAACCACCAATGCTGGCATACAGAGTGTTCAACGGTTTGACGCCCATCTTCCTCAGCCCACGCCACAAAGGTCAATCCAGGCTCTTTTCATCTCTGCTTCTGCATTATCAGAGCATCAGATTCTCTGTCCACCTTCAATAAATCCTTGAAGACCCAGCTCTTCTGAGAGTATCTCTTGCCCTGAAAGCTCTAAATTACTTCCTGTTAGCTTATAGCACTCAATGTATGGTACTATTGTAAACTGTGTTTTAATTGAATGTTGTAGGTAGTGTTAAATCCTCTCCCAGGATACTGCAGGTAACTCATAATTTGTAAACTGTGTTGTAGTTCAAAGTTTAACCCTCTTTTGTAAGTGGGTCTGGATAAATATTTGTGTTTATGCATTTAGCAGACGCTTTTATCCAAAGCGACTTACAAAGTAGACCCAATATTACGGTTATTATCAATCAGACCAAAAGCTATCTAGAGGAAAATCAGAAGTCCGTGGTGACAGCAAAGAAATAGAGGGGAGTACAGAGAGAGTAGTAGAGGGGGTATAGTGATATGGGTAAGTGTAAGGATAGGAGATGCTCTAAGAAGAGGTTGGTCTTCAAGAGTTTCTTGAAGACAGACAGGGATGCTGCTGTTCTTGTGGCGCTTGTTAGGTCATTCCACCATCTTGGAACAACACAAGAAAACAGTCTGGATTTTCTTAAGCGTGGTGTAGACACTGCTAGACAACCGAAGCGACGGAGCTGTGACATAAGACTTTGCAAGAGTATTCAAGTAGATGTGAGCCGTACCCTTAAGCGCTTTGTATGCTAGCGTCGGGGATTTGAGTTTGATGTAATGGTAATGTATATGCACATAACGTTTTTTAGAAATTGCTTTGGGTAGAACGAGGGGAAATAAGAGTAGAGAGGAGAGGGAGAGAGAGATACAGAGAACTGCTTGGAAATCTGCTTCTGCACCTGCAGGGGGAAAAGAAAACACACACAAAAAAGAGAACCGGGAAACTATAAAAGCAAACAACATATGCATATGTATTAAAAAAGAAAATTTACCCAAAAAAAAATACACAGTACAGTGTGAGTGGCACCCAAACCGGATACCCCACCGGAGAGGAGGCGGTGCAAGGCTAAACAGGCACAGGTAACGACAGGCCAGTGGGGCAACAGGGGGTTTTCTTCATTCTGGAGAGGTGAAAGGCAAAGGAGCCAAATCCACAGCCTAGCGGAGCCAACCATCACCCTAACGACCTCGGTCCAGACCCCCATCCAGAGACGGGGGCAGAAGCAAAAGGAGGTGATCCAAATGAGCCGACAAACCAGAGCAGCTATAGACATGACCAGCTCCAGATCTTCAACAGACGCCAATCCCAACTCAACAAACCTAACAACCCTCAACAGCCTCAAAAGGTGTTTGTCTGTCGTGTCTGTCTCTGTGTTACCCTGCGATGGATTGGTGACCGCTTCTCGCCCGATGAGAGCTGGAGATAAGCAGACCCCCACGACCCCATAAAGATAAGCGGGTTGGAAAACGGACAGATGGATGGATTGTTATTATTCATATGAATGCTAGAATCAATTAAAGAGATATAAAATGTCCTACGTTATTGAATTTTGATAGAAGATTGATTATGTATGTACATTTTTTATCGTAATTTTAGAATATATAATGCTCTAAATCAGGCTTAATGTATTTATATACATGCTTGACTTTGGATAATAAGTGACTGAACATCGGCAGACAAAGTGAATATAAACGCGTCGAAGTGTCTGCACATCTTTACCGGAGTAATTCTCCTCCTCGTTTTCTTTGTCCTTGATATTTCTGACATGTTTCAGGAATATATTTTAAGTACTGGTCCGACTGGAAGAAGTCGGATTCCAGCAAATCAACACATCGAACGTAGATCCTTACCAGAGCTGCTGCTCGCTGGACATTTAATCATTCACAACCTGCACAATGGTAGAAGCCAAACTCTACAATTAGTTTTTATTTGTTTAACCTCTTTTTTATTTAGGTTTTTGCTCCTGTAACAATGAAGTGGGGGATTTATTTATTCATGGTTTGAAATGTAGATGTGAAAAATGAGCAGAGAGGACACATTCCAAGGCAATCCGAAAGGTGTAAAACACTTCCAGATGGCTCCAGGAAATTATTACAGCGTTAGCATGTCACCCTGTTGTAGCCGTACGCCACTCCAGACAATTTGGCCCCAGAAGTGGCTTCTTTATTAGATTTTTTTGTTATTTTTTGTTGTTTTGCCACTATGTCACCAGTACTAATTTCGATGTTGGGTAATCCAGCACTATAAACGAGACGCCAATGCTTGTGAGCATTTGGAGGACATTAAAGCGTCAGTGGCCTTCCGACAGCTCCACCAACTTTCTATTTAAAGCGTCTTGTTTAGAGGCTTCTGGCACCCAGAGGGGCAAAGTGTGGTGCTCCACACTGGGCCTATTGTTTCACCATTCCCATTTGTGAATACCTTCCTGCAGGACCACCCCCCTCCATTAAAACAACAAAGTCACTGCTACTCTGCTCAACATCAACTCACACTCCCGCTGCCTGGAAGGCTCCAAAATGAACTCGGAGCACCAGACACTCCAGCTTCTTGAATATTAAACCCAACAACCAGCCTTTACTTCTTTGAAAAATGTGTTGATTTTTATCCAATAAAATCACAAAAATGCATTAGAAATGTCATATGAAGGCCCATACATGCTTGTCTGGACCTAACATACTATTGTTTTAGAACAAATGTGTGTTTTTTGGCCATGAATTCAAGATCAAAATTGTCATTCTTTACCAGTTTATATGGTTAACAAATCAAAGGAAAACAGATTGGATTTCGTACATATTTAGTTTTTATTTCATCTTATATTATATCAAAGTTCTCATTTTACATCAGCATACGTTTGTGTTCCAGAGGATATTCCTGTCAAGTCATTCTTTATATCATATATAACATAGGTACATATCATACACTGCAATCATGAGTGAAAGAAAGTACACCCTGTTTCACTCCTCAGGTTTAATCTATCACGTCAAATAATGAGCTGTAAAAAAAATGCTAATATATTCATTATATTGATATTAAGTACATAAAACTGAATAAAAAAATGTCAAAGGCGTGTGTTCAAAAGTAAGTACAGCTGCTTCTGGGGGTTTTAAAAGCACAGCCAGGCGCTGGTGCCACTATAAACACAACGCCAGGATGAGAAAACAATAGCAATGATCTCACGGAAGAAACTTTTAATTTCCAGCAATCTGGAAAACCTTTTGAAGGCATTGCTATCATATAATTTAGATCGATCATTTCTAGAGGAAACAAAGAGTAACATTATTTTGAGAGCCCGAAACAGATTTTATACTGCTCACTCACATAAAGTCGCCGTCTCACTCAAAACATCTGGCTTGCTTACAAGCAGGCTTTACTTTCTCTTTATTTAGTTCTAGATTCAGGTTAAGCATTTCTGCCTCGATCTGCGGCTCAACACACTCAAACTTCCTCTATTTTTTGTAAAACTTTGAAGAAAGAGAAAGTCTAAGCACTAGCAGGAATTATTTTAGCATTAGCTATTATATCAGCGCACAGAAAAATAATTTTAGGGAGGACCGAATACATATTTCTAAGTAAAATAGTTCTGAAAGAGAACAGTCCATCATCTGAGAGGGAACAAAAAGAATTCTGCTCTTGAATTAAATATGTATGTTTTTATTTTTATTTTTGTTCTTTTGGCCAAATTTGTTAATTTACAAAACACATTCTTAAGTAAAAATCGAATAATGCCAAAGACGTGAATTTACTTTTTTAAAAGTAACTTCTACTGAAAGCAGCTACCATGATAAATTCTAAAAAAAATGCCGAACAATCATGTCTGTTTGGAAGGGTTGAAAGAGAAAGAGAATAAAATAAAACCTAATGCCCAAGAAAAAAGCGCTAACATCCTACTCTTTTTAGATTTAGTAGATTTTTGCTTGACCGTCTGGATCCAACTAGAGACTCTCTGAGCTGATCAGTCACACGAGTCTGTATGTAAACACCAAAACTAACCCTGCTGGGCAAACAGGCTAAAACAAAATAGCCTTTTCACCTCATTTAGTGTTATTTTCGCTTCAAATAACATAAAATCTTACTGTGTATTTCTGTTTAGTAAGCAAGCGACGGAAGATTGTCAGTAATTCTTAAATATTTCATTTGTACGTTATGTTTTTCAACAATTTTCAACCTATTTTAATTGAAAGAAATCCCCCAATTAATTTTATTTGTACAGTATCCTGAGATCCTACCATTAAGTGTGTTTATTTAAATACTTTAATGTGCGTGGTCGGTTTATGTTGCAGTTTGAACATTATAGTAATAGTCCCAAAAACTGATGTCACCGCTTCTTTTTTCTTATCTAACTCACGCAATCCCCTCAAATTGCTGTGTATCTGACAAGTCGAATCCTTATTACAGAACGACCCCACAGCGACTGTAAAGAAGGTTGGTGGAGGGTTCATGATGTGGGCTTGTCTGAGATCTGAAGCTTTGTCCACTCTGTGTTATCAGCGGGTCAATAATCCAAACATCAGCAGCAAATCTACAACAGAGTGGCTGATAAAGTAAATGTTGACCTAGTCAAAGTCCTTCTGTCGCTGCAGAAACTATTAAAATAATTTAAGCTGCAAAGAAATGACGAAGGTTGGCTCTACCAGCTATTAAATATTGGGGGGCATTCAGTTCATTTGTGCCTAATAAAGCACGAATGTGCAGAATCTGCTGTGCTGTTTGAAAAACGTTTACTATTTATCCTGCTAAATGAAACCTCAGGATTGAAACAGGGTGCATTTACTTGTTGCCACAACTGTATGAATTCAAAAATATCGACAACTAGACAGCAGTGAATATACTCTGAGAATTATAGCTGTTTTTTTTCTTATCAAAAATATAGAAATTAAACATGAATATCCCAGATATATAAATTGCACCTTGAGGTCGAGAAGCTTATCTTCTGTTCTGAATAAGTTTAGGCAGTGAGAGAACACTTTACAACATTTTAGTGGTGTTTTTGTGGGTGAAGGTCTGTACATAAAAGCCCCTCAGCAGCAGCTGGCTGATCTTAAAGGCGGCTGTTAAAAGCTCCGCCGTCCACCTCTCAGTCCATCAGCAAAGCTCCCGCTGCTGTCTGCGAAAACAGGAAGCCATCCGTTAGTCTTTGGTCTAAAGCCGAGCTGACACAGAAAAATGCAAGAAATCTCAAATCCTAATCTAGTCCGGGGGGGTCAAAAGGTTGCTTTAGATCAAATAAATAGAAGACATCATGTTCAGATTTCAGTACTTTAAGAAGTCATTTGTACAAAACGAGCTAAAAATAGCTGGGGCTGAGATGAAAGTCCCGAAATGTGGGTCAGACCTACAAATACATCACAGCTTCCCAAAACACAAGTAGATACTTGTTGCTTTTAGGTCTCCTAATGCTGCAGTGCTGTAAAGAAAGTATTTGCCCCCGTTAAGAGACTTCTTCTACTGTTTGGTTGTGTAAAGGTTTTATCAATTAAGAGAACATCAGATACCATAAAACAACCACTTGTCAACAGAAAAAAACACATTCGAAGTAACAAATAAAACATTATTGACATCTTTGATTTATGAAAAATCAATTCAATGATAAATTATTTATCCCAGAGTGAAATTAAATCAGTAACAGGTAGTATTCAAGGTTCATCAAAGTGCCATAGATGCTGAGGGCTGCGGGAAGGAATAATCTCCTGTAGCGGTCTGTATAACAACTATTCTGACGGAAACCTCTGACTGAAGACACAGTTGTCTCATGAAAAGGATTTTCAGGATTGTGCTTAATTTTTATTTTATCTTATGAATAATCCCTCTTCTTAACATCCTAATTGTTTTCAAACTCATCCTCAGAACAGTATCCGCCTTCGTTTTCAGGTTGTTGAGCGACTTTTTTGATGCTGATGCCCCAACAGATCATGGCAGAAGAGATTATAGTCTCCACAACAGACAAATGTCAGCGAAACACGGTGAGTGACATTATCCACAAAAGGGAGAACAGGTAATAGAGCAGTGAAGCATTCTTAGAGAGGCCGTTCCTCCAAAATTACCCCAACAGCGCATCAACAACTTATCCGGGACGCTGCAAAGCAACTTACAAAAAACGTCACAAGCTCTGTCAGTCTCTAAGAAATACCAGATTACCTAAGTACAGAAAAAAAAACACACATTGAACGGAGAGTCAAACACGGTGGTGTTTCTGAAACGAGTTGGATCCCGAACTCGTTTCAGAAACACCAAGCAGCTCAACTGGGTGGGGGGGTGGGGGGATCTTGGCTCCTTCCCAGGTCAGATAAAAACTGCAGACGATACAACAATCCGCCCACTGATCTCCTACGTTCATTTTCTCTTATTCGTAAGCAAGAACCCGAGATACTTAAACTGTTCCACGAGGGCAGGACCTCAGACAGTACTCAACTCTTTTCTTGCTCAATGTCATGGTGTTGTGCTCTACGGCAGAAAACCCCAAATGGGAAAGTCTGCCTATCAGTTAAAGAGCTCACTTGTGCAATACATCAATAAATCCAAAGCAGACCTTTGAGTGGCCTAGTCAAAGTCCAGACTCATATCATAAGTGTGGTAAAAAGAGATGATCTTAACTTGTTTCCCCAGTTACCTGCTAGCTTTTTTTCACTTAATTAAAATTTGTAAAGGTAAAAAAAAAAAAACAGAAGAAACTAATGAGGGGGAGCAAATACTTTTCTTCTCTTTTATTAACGGGGACTTCTTACAGAACTAACAAGAAAGTAAACTTACCGGGCAAGACCTCTGGAAAACTACCTAGTCTGGAAGCCTTGCAGCGCTTGCTGGACTGTGAGCTAAAGAGAGGAGAGTGGAGAAGAAAAAAAGCTAATTTACTGGAAGTTAAACACATTCTCATTTATTTGTCTTTGGGGTTGTTGGGAGATCAGATTTATGTTTAGTGGAATTACCTCGCATTGATAGCTGCTCCTCCTCCATCCTTCTTCCGCCGCTCCTCTGATCAAAATCCATTCTGATTGGCTGGAGATTAACACTTGTTTGTGTTAAGGGTCAGTGTTGGATAAGTAATCAGATTACCGGTGTGATTTGTTTGCTGTGCGGCGACGATTAAGTCAGCTCATGTTAAAACGGTCAGTGCATTTATAAGCTCACAGTAGCAAAAAACCTTCTATGGGAATCAGAAAAAGAAACAAAAAAAAAAAAAGGTAATTTCCTCTTATGACTTGCAGATATTACCCATGACATTAACTAGGCCTTATAAATTTAAAATTTTAAGTGCGCGCCAGTTTAATTACCTGGCGCGCACTTTTTACTTTGGGTGTGACTAAATAGGGCTTAATGCTACAACATAAAGATGCAGACGGTGACACTTGGGACGGTGGAACAATTTTGTTGCCATTTGTTTTTACAGCTGAGTGTCGAGCAGAAAGTTAAAACCATTTGACAAGCTGCCCCCCCTTAAACACGCACATAAAACTGAATAGCTTGGGGGCGGCAGTCGCAAGTAAAACACTTCGCTAAGCACCATAATTACTTAACATCTTAAAACATAGCCTTTCCATTCTCAAATTTTATTATGCAGGAAGGCCCAAACTGGGTGTAAAAACGTATGATTACCTTGAATTTAGTAGTTTAAATGAAAGGCCTCTAAAGTGTTTATTCCATCTTGTGAAATGTGGTTGCGTGAAGTAGTGATGAGCAGTTAGTGTCTAACCTGCACTAGGCAGATTATTCCAGTTTATTTATTAATATTCTTATTCTGATAACTCTTATAAATTAGCTTATTGTATTAACAAGATGAAGTTATACGTTGTAATAAAAAACAATACAAGGGGGGTTGTTGACCAATGAGCTTTTAGGGAGCCCACTGTTGTTCTGGGAATGATTTTTAGGGTCCCAAACTACAAATCACAAATGGTGCAAAGCTGGCCAGATGAGAAAATGTATGTAAGAATGATGTTTATGATAGAAATGTTTGGCAGTATGGGAGTCTGGATGATCTCATCGTGTAATTTTTCTTTCCTTTTAAAGATTTCCTATCGGGGCTAACTGGTGCTACTTTTAATTAAACACCAGTTTCCATTAAGACAAACCCTAATCAAAGCCCCGACAAAGAACGCCTCTCTATAACAGACAGGGAGGCGTGTTCATGGCGGACCAGCAGCCAATCACAAAACTGCAAGCACTTGTGTTAATCTTTACCGTAGTTTGGTTCAGTTTATTAATAAAACATTCAAAAAACAGCCAGTCAATGAATATAAAATGTTGTATTGGCATGAAACAACACAAGCGACCTCTTGTCTTTTATTTTTTTTAGCGTCAGTGGGTCAGTGTGCCGGATTATCGACCTGAATCCTCAGGAAAACCGTTTTTTGACTGAATTCATCAAAACAATTTTTTGGGTGGGTTTCTCATTCGCTTTGGTGCTTTTCTCGAACTGTCCTCTATATTTGAAAAACACTACGCCCTTTTATCAAAACAATTTGTACAAAAAATATGAATAACCTGCAAAAACCAATCTCTCCAAATCATTCAAGTTTATCTATCACAGTGTCGTCATTATCAAGGCGTTAAAAACTGCTCAGACATGTTGTCAAAATAACTCTGTACTCTACAGGGATGTTCAGCTGTAAACTAAGCCTAAAGGCTTGGTGATAAACATTGCAAAGATCAGTTGGAGATCAGTGGCAAGAGACTGGACAAGATCCTCATTCAGGCTTTTACCACTATTTGTTGTCGGACCGTGTTAAGATGCAGAAAGCACAAAAAACAACGAAATAAATAGAAATGGAGACGTAAAAAAGTCTCTTCAAGAACAACTGAAGGCATCTTTGACCTCCTGACATTCCTCTCTGTAGGGCTACAGACTCTCATCCACATCCTAAAGAGTATCTGCTCTTGCGAAGCAGCTGAGAAATAATCTAACCCTGCAGACATAGGCAGTGATTTAAACACACAGTTCATCCGTGGCACCCAGAAGGGTTGTCTGTGCCGATCTGACGCCTTCCATCTCCAAGGCAAAAACTCCTCAATGGTAGTTAAGAAGTTAAGATTAGAGCAAGCAGAGGTATTTCGATGCAGGTTGAAAACCGTTGCTTGATGATGTTGGAGCGATGCAAACCGGGAAATGTTCTCCTGCCTCTTCCACTGTTTAGCCTCAAAACCTCTCTTCTTCTTCTTCATCTCTCTGGCTGTTGAGGGCTTTCAAATCCCCGGCCGTCTTTTGTCCGACATTTAACATTGTGTTGTGCTTGTCTTATTTACACTATAATTTTGCAGTTTATGGTTCATAAAACGCACTCTTGAGCTATCTCGGACAAGTGGCTGATCTAATGTTTCGCACACTTGCCTTCCTTAGAAAGCGTCAGGATTAACCTTGAAGCACTTTAACCATTTCCGAACAGATCTAAAAATAAAGTTTAACAGAAATGTATAGACATAAGCTTGTTCAGCTTGTTAAAGCTATTCAGACATTTTGAATATTTAGACCCGGACAATCTTATGGAGGGTGAAACTATTAAGCTAATATAATGTTTTTTTTTTAATCAACGTCATGTTGATTAAAGAAGCAGATGAAAATGTAAAAAGAAAAAGGATGGACAGAAACATCTGCAACTCGCTTCAAGAAATGGGAACACTATCTTTTTTATGTGCAAAAGTAATGCAATATTTTGACGACTTTTGCTACTAAGAAAGGCACCAAAGTGAAAGAGAAACTGTAATATTGTCAGTTAATGTTAATAAACTTTTTTTAATTGACATTTTTACAGATGCTGGTGGAGATGAGAGAACAGCAGATTATGTCTGAGAAGCGTTCACAAACATCGCTAGTTGTTTAAAGGAGCATTAACACTTTAAGGAATACTTGGATAAATTATGTGAACAGTGGAGCCCCGAATATTACAAGACTCAGTATTTACGGATTGGTCGTAGGAATGTGATTCTGAAATATTCGCGAAAAATTCCCCCTTCTTTTAACTAAAATCGGCCAATCCAGAAGCGGTATTCATTTTCCCTGGGTTCTGATTGGCTGTAACAACAAGAACAGAAATAAGGAAGTCCCTGGATTTTGGCTTGTATGTTTGGGCTATTGTTGTGCATAATAATAAATATTAATGTTTATTTGGTGTTTAAACCATTACAAATAGCTACAATTAGCTAATGATTTTAGCTATTTGTAGCTGTTTTTTGTTTGTTTTACCAAACCACCAAGAATAATGGGGGAACACTGTAGTTTTACCCCATGTATGCATAAAACCCAGAATAAAACATGTTGAGGATCAAGACATTAATGGATGAGACATTTGTTGTAAAGACTCGGTCCGACTTAGCTCTCAGATGGTGGAAACTGAACCACCTAGAACCTGGCTCTAGCGCTAGTTCCTGACCCATTTTTTTTCATCAAACCGTTTTCCATTACAATTAAAAAACAACAAATAGTGATTCCTGTAAGTGACCTGCTCAGAATTGTGTGCCAAGTAGAAGCCCAACAGATTCACTTTCATAGGTGTAGCATTACAGTTTTAGCTACAATGGTAAATGTAATGGACACAGATACGGAAAAGGAAGAAATTTACAAACTGAAAGGTGTTTTTTTAATGTAGCATCTTTTAGCCCGACTCAAAACAAGCAGGTTCATGTTACTGGAAAACTCTTTACTTAAACCGCGTAGAGTCGAAAACAGCTGCGCTGATAGAAGGGAAAATTTTTCTTTTTTTTAATCCTGAACGCAATCAAGATACAGAGTATTTTCAGCATAAAAAAGAAAGAAAAAGACTGCTAGACTTACACTACTATAGAAGTTTGTGGTACAAAAGTGAAAATGAGAGAGTGATTGTTGTGCATTATGCAACATAAGTCCAAGATGAAGAAGTTTTATATAATAGTCATAACCATTATCAAAGCTGAAAGGCCTTTTTCTGTTTGAAAGCAAAGTTAATTTCCTCACTCGGCAGCTCAAACAAACCTCACCATTGCGCTTAGCATCAACACCTGCTGAACTTCAGCTGCATTATATAAACATCACACCAAGTTAGAAGACTAACCCTGAATCAAACACTTTTTTTGTTGGACATCTTTTGAATAAAATTGCATTTATTTTGCTGCAGAGAAAAATAAGAAATTTCAGCTGGAGAAAGAAGCATGAGTGCCATCGAACTCACCTGTAAATGAGAAAACTGGAGATTCCAAAAATGATGAGCGCCAGTCCGGAGCCCACAGCGACGATGCCCAGAACTGGGAGTTGACCTGGAAGCAAGATCAGGACAATAGTGTAACAGCCTCATATGTGCAACACATGTCGATGACGGTTTCTCAGAACTCGAAGAGTTCACAGCTGCAGCCGTCTGTCATACCACAACGATTTCACAGAACTGTGCATCCCTGATGTGCCTTTAAGACCCTAATTAAGTCCTGCAGTAAATCACTGCACGAGTTGATTTTCCAACCTAACCAACTGCTTTCATTTAAAACCCTCCTAAACTGGGTGTTGATATCAGAAAGGGATCACAAAAATCTTTTCTCAGCAGGTTAAAAATGTGCAGAATTTAGCTGGAGCTCACACTGTGGTGAGAGCAGCCATAAAACAGAGAAATTTCCCATGAATATGGTTTACAACGGTCTGTAGCTTATGCAACAATCTGAAACACACGGCTTCTGCGGAGGTCTGTACGTGCAGTGGCTTTATACAAAACACACCGTGTGAAGCAATCCATTCTATGCTGTGAGGACAGAGTTTAAAAGCTGGTCTAAGTTATGGTTCCAGGATATTGAATTATCTTGCAACAGGAATACTTATTGGTATTTTTGTTTGAACAATGCAGGGAACAAAAACACACAAAATCAAGTCCATTAATTATCATAGAATAAAACTTTTTTTCCAATTCTGCACCAAGTTTCTGACAATCTGAAACAAGTTTCTGACTATCTGCTTACTGATAATTTATTAACATAATCTTTGCAATATTAAGTATGAGTAAAGTATGGTGGCTAAGAAGTACGGGGGCAGAGATGTGCAATTAAAACAACAAAAGACACTACACAACAACTAAAGACACTACACAACAATAAAAGACACTGCACAACAACTACAGACACTACACAACAACAAAAGATACAGCACAATGTTAAAAGACACTACACAAGAACTAAAGTCACTACACAACAACAAAAGACACTACACAAGCACTAAAGTCACTACACAACAACAAAAGACACTACACAATGGCGAAAGACACTACGAAACGACAAAAGACATTACACAACAACAAAAGACACTAGGAAACGACAAAAGACACTGCACAATGACAAAAGACACTACACAACAACTACAGACACTACACAACAACAAAAGATACAGCACAATGTTAAAAGACACTACACAAGAACTAAAGTCACTACACAACAACAAAAGACACTACACAAGCACTAAAGTCACTACACAACAACAAAAGACACTACACAATGGCGAAAGACACTACGAAACGACAAAAGACATTACACAACAACAAAAGACACTAGGAAACGACAAAAGACACTGCACAATGACAAAAGCCACTGCACAATGACAAAAACGCTGTCTAGATCTTTTTAGATAAAATGTACAAACAGGCTTTAATAGTGCTCTCTTCTTGCTATAAATCTTTTGTTTAAACTTTTTGTAAGTCTGCAATATTTGACTATTTACAGTCTTACTGCTGCCCACCCTGAAAGAACAATCCATGGTGAAACTACCATAGAAATAAGCTCACTCTACTTGTTTCTCCTATATAGAAAATTAAGCTAACTACCCCCGCTTATCACCTATTGTACTACTCCTCAAACCGGTCCACAACCCTCAGCATTTCTTAAACCTGCCCCGTTCCATTTTTAACAATTTGTTACTGCTTGGTTGCCCTAGCCCACTGGTATCGAAGTTACAATAAGTCAAAAGTAGGAGATGAATCTACCTTAAGCCTAACAGAAATTTTAGTGTGTCAAACTAGAGTTTCTACAAGTTGGCCTTTCCTGTAGTTGAAAATAATAGAACACTAGTCTTAACACAGGGCACTTTTAACTCCTAAAGCATGATGGCGGTTAGTTAGTTCTCAAAATTGCTAACTGGGTATAGCTCACTACATAAATGTTCACTTTACAATTAAAATTTGAATCCGAACTCTGCCCTTCTCTAATTTGTCTTGTGTAGGGATCTTTTAATGTTTTTGTTTTGACTTAGAAATATTTCTAGTTTTTAGATATTGTTCAATTTTAGACCTGGAAATGAATCGATTTATTCCACCCTGGAAGTTTAATCAGAAATAAAAACTTGTAAAGATTAATATATATCATTTTTATAACATTCCAGTAATCTGAAAAATGAACCATTAACTACATCCCAAATCAGATATTGTCTTGATTCTGGTGTGTTTGTCTGCCTTTGTTTATATTTCACTCCACTCCCCTGTCCTCCTACATCCTGCCTTTACCTAATCGGTCTCATTACTTCCACCCGTTCCACTGGCTTTACAAGCAGGTTTCTGACAGACAGACATTGCCATATTATTTAAAGTAGTAGTGTAAGTAAATATCTAGCATTCATTTCTTGCCTGTCTGGCTGATTACAACCATATTTTTCTCTCCCAGTTTTCCCTGTCTTGCGTTGCCCAAATTTGGTTACGCTTCGCTTCCAGATTTCTGGACCATGACCCTGTTTCTGACTCCCGACCTCAGCTTCATTCTCATTCTTTCATTTGAAGGACCCATTCTCGGTCCTTCAAACCAGCTACCGGATAAATCAACTCACTCTCCATGTTTCTCCAAACCTGGCCACACCCCTAGGCCTTTCTAGGCCCTGCCTATTTTGGTTCTATTTTTAACACCTTATTCACTAAAAACTGAATTAGTTGACCATAATGGTTATAAAAGTAGCGAAAAAGATGCAGGGAGTTTCAAAAAAGCTGATAGTTGAAGAGCTTTTTTGATGATTTTAACGTTTTAAATTTGGATGGCAGGTAATAGAAAACATTTCCAACCCAGTTAGTAAGTTAACTTCTTTTGTCTGTTCCTACATAATGGTAGTAGTTACTTTATTAGCCCTCAGCTGATTCTGTAAATGTTTTGTTTAAGCAAACACTTGACAGTTGCATTGCCTCATCCTTTACTTTAGGTGGGTTAATAGAAATAAAACAACATAGATAAATATTGTGTTTAACATCAAAAGCAGTTTCCTATAGATGACTTTAAGCATTAGTCTCCTAAAATCCATTTTTGCATGAATGTACATACATTTTCTAATTAGCTGGCGTTCAATATGAATTGCCTTTAGAGTTATGTTGAATACTGAGTCAGATTTAAAATCACGTTTGAAAGTTCACTATAAAAAATTGGACCAGGTGGTCATGGTACCATACCATCGTTGCAAGAGGGGTCGTCTGTGGAGAACACACAGGGAGGGTTGTCCAGGGGTGGCCCCCCACTGGGCCAGTGGATCCTCTCGGTCTGGGACCAAATTATTTCTTTGGTGCTTCCGTTAAAGTAAGCCACAGTCTGCAGGGAGAGAGAAAATGGACATTACACAACTTTTTACAGTTAATATCGGGGTGTCCTACACTTCTGCATGCCAAGGTCCCCTCAGAAAACAATAGCTGCTGATGGGGAACCAGTGTTCCATCTTCTATGTTTGCTTTGATTATATTTAAAATGTAAAAACTGTTATTTTATTTTTGATATGTGCATCATCCTCAACCAGCAATTCTCAGACAATGTCTATGATAATCTGAGTGTGACCAAGGCAGCATACATAACAGGGAAATGGGGGAAAGTGGCTAGATGTAGGTGATTCGTTGTGAACTGGGAGGAGATGTTTGGGCAGCCTCTAGTTACCTCTAAATGAGAGTTTTGCAGGAACAATATTTTAAGATAATTTATTACATCGGGACCAAGTAAATATCAAGATAGAAGTTGTTGGAAACAATGTGAAGATAGAGCTGGTCATTTCCATATCTTTTGGGATTGATCCTATATTGTACCATAGTAGCAGGAGTTTTGAGGATGGGTTTCCCGTTCACATTTGAACCTCTGTAAATGCATGGGATCATGACGGTGGCTGGCAAAAAGGACCCAGATATAGAAGTTTGGCTCGACATTTACACAAAATATTTACTCCATCAGATTAGAAAATTGAGAATTTACTGATTATTGGAAGTACATTTATGGATATGGAGATATGGAGAATGAGGATGCACAGAAAACTTTCTCCCCTTTATTTGGGAAGATTTTGTGCCTGTTGAGAAAAGCTAAGCATTGCAGGAACATGAAGCTTGAACAGATTGTTGCTGCCAAGTCTCTTGTTAAATTTCTATATGTTATGTGAAAAGTGGGAATTTTGTACGCACAGTTCTGTTTAAATAAACGTTCAATGCGGATTTCAAATAAAATAAAATAAACAATATGAAACAAATTCTCCCCAAATGGGAGTGCATTGCTTGTGCTAGTTGGGGTACTTCAGTCTTTTTCTTGTCATAAAACATTTGATGGTTGCTATAGGAAAAAGCAGCTGGATAAATCCATTTGGCAGCAAATTAATACCTTATATGTTGTAATATTGATAGAAAACCAGGATTATGTATGTATTTTTTTTTTTCGGCCATATTTTTCCCTTTCCTTCCCTCCATCTTTCTGAGCCCTCCCCAGTGCTCCAAAACTGAATCGTGCTAAGTCATTTTTTAGACACACAACACACAAAAAACTGGTAAAACAGTATAAGTACATTAATTTTGAAAATAAAAACATTTAAAAAGTTGTCAGCACTGCAAAGTAATGTTGAAATTCCATATTCATAGCACAGATTTGGTGACAGACAGTATCCAGGTATATCAAGGTTTCAATCCATCCTTCTGGCTCCTTATGGCATAAAAGTAACAAAGAAATATCCCTCATCCACAATCTGCTGCACATTGGTTGCCAGCTGAATAAAATATACTAGATACAAAAGAAAGACTACTTTAACTGCTATAATTATGGTTAAAGTAAGAAGGCCCCACCTATTAAAAAGTAACCTGCCCGCCTGTGGAAGCATAACCCCGCCCCCTGCAAACACATTTATGAACAAAATCCCCAAAAGAAAGGGTGAGTGGTGTGGTCAAGTGTGAGCAGAGAGGGTTTTAGCGGGGCGATGCTGCTATTTTCACCACAAATCGATGATCTTACTCTTTCTAACCAACCAGAGATATAACGATTAGCTAAATCAAACAAGGTGTATTAGCAGAGTTTGCAAACGACCGATGACTGTGAAAATCGTCTTTACTGCCCAATGTTTTTAGCTGTTTAGCATTTCATGGCAGTCAACAGAGGTTCATACAGCAACAGTCTTTAGCCAGACCCCTCGACAGACAACAAATTCATTTCCAGACTGATGGCACCCAGAGATCTTCCCTACACACAACCTCAACATCCTCAGCAGCTCTTTGAAGAGACTTGCATAATATGGTTTCCAACAACCTCTTACTTTCAAACATTTAGCTTCCCTTTGGGATAAATAAAGCGTTTTTTAATTACAGATCAGAAAGTTCTCATAAAAAAAAAATAAACTTAAACATTAGTTATTTTGGAAGGTTGAGTGGAAAAGCTTCTTCTTCCTAAAAAGAGAACAGCACCTAGACTCAATACCACAAGACTGGCGGCGAAAAGTAGAGATGTTTTACCTTTAATGTGCAGCACAAAAATAACCAGAATATCAGCAGAAATATCACATGTACGATTGTATTTTTCAGCTGGTAAAGCAGAGTATTTCCTCTCCACTGTCGCTACATGCTCGCAGGTATGAGGGATTGCTTTAAAGTCAACCACACAACGCAAGCTTTCATTTTTTTAACTAATTTGAATAATAAATATAAAGTGATGCACTGTTTAAAAGCTAGGATCAACTGTAATCTATGAATAAAGTTACCTTTCTTGTTAAGTGCCTCGAAACTAAATGCGCATTAAATTGCCTCTATATAAATAACCTAATTTTATTTGAATTACATTATCCGGTGGTTCGTTTTTTACTCTGCACTGCGTCAAGCAAATCAAACCCTTTCAGAACGCAGTTAAATCTCATTGCTGCCCCAACAACGTCTGAAGGAAACGACGCAAACAGACTCAGTGACATGGGCTTTAGTTTTTTAGCAGCCGAAGGAGTTATTGTTTGTCTGTCAAATGCGTTCAAAACGTTTCTCTTGGGAAAAAAAACATGGAGGACTTTGTTTATCACACAAGGCGTCTGAGATGGGTCCGAATGAGACGGCGTGTAATGAGCGGAGGCTTGTCCACAAAAATCAGACGGTATGGCAAGGTATGAATATCGTTACTGTGATTACTCTAGAAATGTTTGCTTTGATTGTATTTACTTGTTTGTATGGTATTGGTTTGCTGGGCAACAAATCGATTCATCAAAATAATTTAACTTGTTGTTTATAAAGATTTAATCTATGGGAAATCAGGTTTTTCTGTTTACCAGTCCACTCGCTGGGCATTGTTTAAAGCCAAAAAATAAATTGTTGGGTGTTCTCAAAAACATAGACTAACTTCCTTTAGTATAAATAAATTAACAATTATAACGTGTGTGTTTTTTCTCTAGGTCATGTGATATCTCTGGCTTTAAATGGGTATTTTTTAACTGAAATCTTGTTTTAGACTGGGATTACTAAAGTAAAAGCAAATTTTGGCAATATTTTCAGTAACTTTTAATTTATATTTAAGAAAGGGAGAAACAATAGATTATCAAGTTGTCCAGCATTCCCTTCAATTGAGCCGAAAGTTAGACTTGAAGGCGGGGCAGAGTTTCCTTTTCTGGTTCGTATCGGAGTGCGATTAAGAATTCAATTCAATTCAAAATAAAAATACGTCAATAATCCCAAATGGAAATTAAATGTGGTTGTTAGTAATATTATCCAAGTTTCTCCAAAAATGTGTTGTGGGTGCTGATAAAGCTGGGGAATGATGATCTCCTGTAGCAGCCTTTACTACTGTAGATATAAAGAGATCTCACAGTGATGATCAAAGGAAGAGATGGTTTAAACTTGTTTCTTCTCTGTCTGCATCTGCTCTCTTTTTTATACCTTTTTTGGGATTGATGGTTGCAGCTGAGGTATTATTTCAGCTTTAAGTGATGTTAATCAGCTGCTCATGTTATAAACCAACCTGTTGCTAGGGTTTTGCATCATAGCAAATGTCTAAAAGTAAGAAAATATCAGCAAAAATCCTTCTAGTTGCAGCACAGCCCTAAAAATTAACGTGTCTGCCAAAGAAAAGGAAGAATTAAAGATAAAGAGAGCTGATCCAACATGCCGCCAAATTGAGTGACACAATTGTACAAACAATCCACATTTTGTGAGGCTTCCAGACTTTCTAATCAAACGAAATAACATGACATTAAAGCAGACTAAACATAGCTGGTGTGAATGTACCCTAACTTTCAAGCTTGATGGTGAAAGAGTAATAATCTGGGATTCTCTATTTAGCCTCCTTCCAGTCACTGACTCAAGCAGAAAGCAGAAGCTTGTTCCAGACCGAGGAGCATATTTCTATAAACACAGCAGAGCACAGCTACTAAAGTATCTGTTATAACTTTTCTGGGTCTCTAAACATGCCTGTACCCCAAACTCTCCTGTCTCCTGGTTGGTCATCGCCCAGAGGTCCATGTCTATATTTCTTGCATTTTTGTCATCTATAGTGACAAGTCCAGTAACTCCTGCAAACAGAAAAACACACAATGAGAAGGTTCCTTTTCTATTATTAACATCTATCCTTTATCTTGAAGATGCACTTTATCTTGAAGATGGACTTTGGACCGGGGAGTTTTGTAAAAATGTGTTTTATAGAGAAATTATAGATAAACATTTTAATAAAATTCCGAATCACATTGTTTTTGTTAAGTTGGCCCAAACACTTGGCACAGTTCAACGTGTGTTTTTTTGTTTTTATCATCAGTACTTGATTCAAATCTAAGTTTAAAGTTTCGTTTTTTAATTTAGCCTATTTTAAACTCAACACAAATCAAGGGGAAATAAAAGAAAAGGGCTAAAGAAACTTAAAAACAGTTAAGACAAGAAATGCATTTTAACAAGAACACAAAACTAAGCAATCCTTAAATCGCTAACCCACAACGTAGTTTGCAAAGAGATTAAATAATTTTAATTAACAAAAAAGCAAATCATTGTTGTTCGGTTTGAAAAGAACCGTTTCAGCACATCTCAGGTTTTCAGAGAGTTTGTTTCTAGAGCTAAGGAGCACCGAAACCAATGGTTCACTTGAAGTTGTTTAGCGCTGGTCAAAGGAAAATTGAATAGACAGGCCTATGATGACCTGAGAGATCTACTAGATCCACATCCACCAGCAGCTGTGACACTTATTTAGACCTGAATCCAATCACTGTTTTGGGGAACTGGAGGACCCAAAATTTTAGCTGACACAGGATTATAAAATGAGGTACGTTTATTAAATCAGTTTTGATTTTAGGATAAGATATTGATCTGAATTTTGGGGTGTAAGACAGTCAAGAGTTTGCACAGAGGGTTAATGCTGACTGTTCGTGTGGCAGAACTCGAAAGCTGTGAAAGCAGGAACTTCCTCTGTGGGTAAGACGAGAATCTCTGGACAGGAAACTCAGGCAGAATCTGACCTCTGGCTCTGCAGGTTGGCCATAGATCTGTGGTTGATTTACACAAATTAAGGTGGTGTCCAGAGAATAATAAGTCGGCGAGATATCCAGACAAAGCGGGAAAGTCATGAGGAAAAATGTGGTCATAAACTAGATAGTCAAAGAAAGGAAACTGGATGTCAACTCAATCTAGCACTTTAGAAAAATCTGGCACCGCCTGCCTGCCGGTGAGTTCTACATCAAATTAATAAACAGTACTAAGTCTTAATACATTGTAATCTCTCTTTTGTCATAGTTTTATTGTTAGTTGTATTTTTTAAACCACTTCCAGTTTTTATTTAAATTTGAATCACTTGCTAACATTGTGTCAGTAAATTGACTGATTGACAGATGTTGATTAAGACTCGCCCCTTTGTGTGCTGAAATTTAAAAAGGCTAAATAAAGCTACGTTGTTCTGCTCTGCCACATATGATTCAGTTTTAACTTTCCAAAGGAAATGATTTACTACTTACAATATTTTAGCTCCATAATTGTTAAAGAGACCTAAGTTATGCAATCCATTAAAATTTCCCTACCCCAGAATCGACGGTTCTGCGTCCTCATCGTGATGTTAATGCCATCGTTCTGCGTCCCACCCTCTGCCAATGTGTCCTCCAAGGCCATTGCATATAGCAAAAATCCATCATAAAAGCTGCCAGCAATGTAGTCCATCTGCAATAAGATACGTTATTCAAACCAACAGAACAAGCTTTTTGAAGCAGAGACTACGAAAAGTAATGAAACGTAGAACTAGATTTATGCTTCAGATTCTAAACAAATGGTATTTTTTTTCTGGCTCTCACACATAAAATATTTTAGGTGAATTCAGTAACTGTGAAATAAATTGTAAAAATATTCCTCATTATGTTTAAGCAAGTATTTTACACAGTTGGATGTTTTCCGACTCTTTATTATCCTAAAATAAACTAAGCAGTTGCTGTACAGCCCATAACTCACAAGAGTTTAACACTTACTAATGATGGTTTCAAATGGACACCGAACTCCTTCTCAGCTCGGGCATGGAGTCTCTTCTGAAAGTCCAAGTACTCTGGGTTCTCTGGACTATGGTACGTGATGACGAAAACAGACTAAAGGAAGCACACAAAGGAGAAAAAGACATTAGCAAAGACAAACTAGTAAAAGAATATTAAGGTTTATTTGAAACATTTTTCAAAAATTAATAAGTTCTATTTTCACATACAGTTAACCACAATGCACTTTAAAAATCTGGAGTTACGATTGTCAAAAATATTTGCGAATAGAAGATTATGTAAAACTGTTTCCAAACAAGTTCAATGGTTTCACTGCAATAGATCTGATCATTGCTGACCAGAATAAAACTTTATATTTATATTCATATGAAATGTGAATTTTGTACCTCCAGCTGATCTATGCTTTTACTTCTACAGAAAAGTCTATAAGTTTATTCTTAAAAATGTAATTCTTCATTTGTTCTGAAAATCAAAACTTCTAGTCTTTATCTGCCCATTTTTTTCAGAAAATAACTTAATTTGTTGGAGTAAAAGACATTCTACTTTAAATATGAATCATATCTTAGAATATAAAAGCTTGGTCTCTTTGCCCAGGATTATATATTGAGCTGATATTTTATACATGCATTTTATATATTAGCTTTATTTTTGCTCAAACAGATACAGAGTAACTTATATAAAGTAACATATTCATTAGGCCGAGTCCTCTGGAAGGTATGCAAGGCCAAACATTGAAGAACTTTAAATAAACATTCAGGTAAAGTGAAACCAGCCATTAATCTTGTGTTGTACCAACATTGATGCATCCTGATACAAACCATATGTAGTTTTCGTCCAAGGGAACAGACTTTTTACACAATTCCACCCAAAAGGCCTGCCACAAATAAAGACTTGGAATAAAAGTTCCGCCTTGAGAGCCCAAATTTGTTCCAAGAACCCTGGCACAATTTGGTAATAATCAGAAAAACCCTCCAAGCACAATCAAGCACTTTGTCACAGCACAAAAAGCAGGTGGAAAAACAAGACTCAAGACAAAAATATATTAACAAAGATTGTCAGTTATCCAACAGGTCTTTTTCATTAGTTTCAATAAATCAATGTATGGTAAATGGACTAAACTTATATAGCTCTTTTCTGGTCATTGCAAGCACTCAAAGAGCTTTACACTACTGTCACATATTCACACTCTCAATCGTCATACAACAATATGCTCATCGGCATCTTGCCCAGCGGCACACTGACATGTGAAGGCAGCTGTAATCAAACCTACAACCTATCGATTGTAGGTTAGCTACTCTACTGACCGTGTACTAACTGATATAGTCCAGTCCTGTCTTGCCTCTCAAGGTTGTTTTGCAGACATTTATACCTTAAGACATGTGACCAAAATTACTATCATACTTCTGTCGTTAATCAGTTATTGGGACGGTCTTGTCAGTTAAAAACCAACATTAAACCGAATGGAATAGGGCCAGTGATGTACTTAATCTTAATCCCTATGAGTGATCAGAAAATCCCCTTTAAGTGCATAAAAATTGTATTAAAAGGTCCCTATGACTGACCTTAAAAGCCATATTTGTGACCTTAATGGTCAACGAGTGACCTTAAGAGACCAATAAGCAACTTTGGTACTTCCAGACTGACGTTTTTAGCACTTTGAGTGACCCTATGAATGAGCGACCTTTACAGCCCTGACTTAATCATCATCACCTTTATTTAGCCATCCATAGAAACAAAGTGTTGAACACCAGACATGAATAAACAATTAAAAACAACAAAGGAAAACATTAAAAACATTAAATAATGTTCATTAAGGGCCACTAGGTGACCCTAATGGCCCTACGAATGACTTTAATGGTCCGTGAGTGACCTTAACAGACCTATGAGTTATCTTAATGATTGATTTCAATGACCTTAAAACCCATATGAGTGACACTCCCTGAGTGATCTTAACAGCCCCAATAGTATCCTTAATGCACCTTAATTGACCTTGACAGATTTTTGACTGACTTCAATAGACATTAACTCACCTTTTCAGCCCTATGGGTGACCTTAGTGCTCCTTTGGAATGACCTAGACAGCCCTACAAGTGACTTTAAAGGTCCCTTTGAGTGACCTTCAGCCATATATGTGACCTTAATGGTCAACGAGTGAACTTAAGAGACCCATAAGTAACTTCCGTACTTCCAGACTGACCTGAATAGCACTAAGAGTGACCCTATGAATGACCTTAATGCTCTCAGAGAGACCTTTACAGCCCCAACTTAATAATCTTCATAAACTGTATAAAGTACTTTAACAGCATCCATAGCTGAAACAAAGTGCTTATGAATGGTCACTAAGTGACCCTGATGCTCCCTCTGACTGGTCTGATTGGTCTCTGAGTGACCTTAAGAGGCATATGACCGAATTTGCCAAGTGTGATTGTTCTGACTGCCTTGTTCCATCCCATATACATCCAATCCATGTTCAGAAAAGAAGTCAATTGAATGAGCAAATCTGAGATTTTATGAAATAAAAATAACCACTTTGAGTTGGTCTCATAAAATGTGTTGAAGTGTGAGGAAGTGAGGAAAAAAAACCTAAAAACATGAAATGGCTGCAGTCTCTGCAGGACCTCAGGCCTTTTTGATAAGTCTGTCAGCATTGCTCCTGACTTAAGAAGATCTGGATAACACAACAGTGATTAAAACCTCACCACAAATTTTCAAAAGCATTGATTGCACACACAAAAAAAAACAGTGTATTGCCACAATAAGCCGTGTCACAGCCGCCAGCAAATTCCTACCTTGCATGTTTGGTTGAACTCTAACAAGTTTAATTTTCGAATACAAAGCACGTTTAACGTTAAAGCTCTTTCCTGCAGGTTTTATAAAAAGACACCACAGATACGAAGTGACAGTTTGAAGACAGTTGACACCATCCTTTTTATCGATAGATCATTACATTTTTTAAGAGGTTAATGTAGTTCAACCAAATGTGGTTGTAAGTCTTCTTTTCCAAAGAAGAGTTTCTATCTGATGTTTATTTTTCCACTAATTTGAGGTGACCCATTATTGTGCTAGTGCAATCCCAAAACAACAATGTTAAAGTAACAAAACAGAAGACAGTATAAAATACCATGCATTTTTTTTTCAGTGAGGATTATAGAAAATCTACATGTTAAAGGAAGAAAAGCAAAAAGATGGACTTGGATAAAAACTGTTCACCACTATGCAGAGCTGAACTTTAATTGAAGAGTGATAAGAACCAAAGACGTAAGATATCCTGATCCTAGCGTGACGACAATACCGCACACATGTGGAATAAGTGGCTTTCAGATAAACGGTGGCGGCAGCACCTTGCTGTGCTTTTCATTACATGGGACAGGGAAGCTGGTTAAATTTGATCTATGGAGTGAAATCCAAGAGAGATATGGAGATGAAAAACAGAAAGATACTGCAGAAGACATAAGACTGTTGTGGAGGTTCACCTCCCTGCAGGACAACCACCCTAAAGGTGCAGCAGAGATATTATGGGATGGTTCAAATCAGGGGTCTGCAACCTGTACCTCTAGGGGCTCTTTAGATCTGCATGTCGTGTATGTTATAATATTTCTAGATTTATTGTTCTTTTCGATAGGTTAGAAACATTTCAACACCATTTTCCACAAATATAAACATAGAAAATCCATTCTTTTGTGAAAGTGTTAGATGCTTCCTTATTCAAAAGAATTTAAATAGTTACAAGTTGATCCAAATTCAAATTTGTGGCTCTAAATTTTTTTATTTAGCTGGACTGAAGGGACAAATGACTCTTTGGATTATACAGGTTGCAGACCCCAAGCTTAGACCAAACAATATTTATGAATACATAATAACATTAGTCCCGTGAGAATCTGCCTCTAAGTGACTGAACAATATTTGTTGTTTTTATTGCGCACCTTTTTCTAGTTTTTCCGGATGGAAACTACGAACCCCACTCTTAAAAACATTTTAAGTCCAAAATTAAATCTCCCTTGGCGAAATATCTGGTGACCCTTCCGCAGAATGAGATCCACCGAAGAGGCTCAATTTGGCAGGACAACGATGTGGATTATGCGCGTCAAGAATCAGTTTATTTATATAGCGCCAATTTACAACAGATGTCGTCTCAAGGCACTTTACAAGAAAATCCATTAAAATCAAAGATACATCATAACAAATCAATTTTAAAAAGTTTTCAATCTAAGGAACACCAGCAGATTGCATCGAGTCATTGACGTGTAGCAGCACGCAGTACGCAACATTTTTGATATTATCAAGATATTTACTAGCTGTAATAATTAGCTATAAGCCTTCCTGAAATGTGAGCAGTACTGACAGCGATCTGGTTTCCAGTTGTACTTTAAAAGTTGTGGTTTTAAAAGATGCGTGGTATGTTGAGGGGATGTTATGGCAGTTTTTTTATTATATCCAGTTTGAGTAAAACACAGACTTTGCTTATCCTGTGCGAATGTGCCACAAGTTACACAGAGGTGTCGGGGGGTCATTTAAAAAGGATTAGATGTCCCCAGGTAGTACTAATCCCATGCGAATAGGGCTCTATAAAGCCGTAGTAAAAGCCTAGATCTTAATATACAAGTTATGTTCCTAAAACCGCTTTTATCAAGTTTAACTGAGCTTACGTTTTTTTGCAAAGAGTGTAAAAAATAAATATCAGTCTTCAAAGTTGCAATGTTAGAGGATGCAATCCCCCAAAAAGTAAGAACTACATACGATGCTTGTTGAAACTTTTTTAGATGAGCTCAAAATGGGCCATGAGCCTTTAAAGATCTCAGGAAACGTCACCAACACACGCAAAACAATGACCAACACCAGCATGGTTAAGGTGCAGGAATAACAGCAAAGTAATCAACTGTCTGTCGCAAAAATCACATAAAATACTGACTCGCCAGACACCAAGAACATATTTTTGTTTCAGTTTTACAGCAAAACGCAGCCTGTGAGCTTGACTCTGCAAAATCCTGTTTACTACTCCTTGTTAGATAGCAATTAAACAACAGAATGACAGAAAATGCACTAATAAGGTTCCTGCACAATTGACGCATTGTTCACCTCAGACAGTGGTTGGCATTGTGAGGTTTTAATTGTCTGCTTGGTTCAGTGAACCGTTTGACTCTGCTGTGACCCAGAAATCTTGCTTTGTGTTAACAGAATTGGAGCCCAATAGAAGTATGTAATTCTCAGCAGCCAGCTACCCAGACATTTAACTGTCTCCAAATCAGTGACACCAACAGATGATGGGTGTGCAGAGTTTAGCCTGAAAGGAGATAACTGGACTGGAGACGAATGCTAAAGAGTGGGTTCTGGTCTACCTCTTCTTCTGGGGCCAAAATCACAAAGTTTAATTGTGATATCATGTGATACACAAACACAAAGTAGAACATCACTGTGAAGATGCTAAAACCGGTAAATCAACGTGCTCCTCGAACTCTTACACCTAAAATAAAATCTAGATCAAACGAATAACATTTCTCACATGAGACAATTACACCAAAGACATAAGATAACATAAATGTCTCACAAAATGTTCCCCATCTTAAACATACTCAACAGAATGACCCTGATATTTACACAAACCCATACATATAACGTATCGCACACATTCCTTTTCTCTCCATTCAGCCAGAGATACAACAAAATGTTTTGAATCGAAGCATATTATTGAACAAGGAGTGGCCTACTCCAAGCACAGCTCAAAATCCAACTGAGAAGATGTACAGAAGATTCCAAAATCGATATCTGTAGAAAACGAGTGGCTGCAGAAGACTTGAGACAGGGGATGAGGTTTGCCTTAAATATACAGGTAGAGCAAGACTTGGGATGTTTTAGATCAAAACATTTGTGACGGGCCACGATAAAAGTAGGAACACGTCGCCAGGGAGACGTAAAACTGTCAGTTTTGGAGAAAACTGTTGGTTATAAATCTCTTCAATGTTAGTATATATGTTCATTTTCAATCATTTCAGATAATTTTTGTTTTTTCCTCCATCTCTTCGCTGTCACCACTGACTCTGACTTGGGGCCTGTAGATAGATAGCTAATTGTCAGATTGATGATAGTTGTAACATTGCGTCTACTTTGTGAGTCGCTTTGGATGAAAGCGTCCGCTAAATGCATAAACATAAACATAACAACAATATTAAACATGGTTTCCAAACCAGGAGGTTTTCAAAATGGTAAAACTTCATGTTTAACTTCTGGGGAAACTCACTTTATCAACATTTTTTAAATATTTTTCAGAGCTTACGTTGTTTTTAGAACATGGTTATATTGGCCTGTGCTGATGACCAACTGCATCTAGCACCTACAACACCTGCGATAAAATCATCATTTATGTCGGGCTGTCTTTGGGCTGAAAGAAGACGAGTCTAACATTTTGAATTTATTCATATGTTTCGCTTATCCAAGGGTCAGATCACGGCAGCCCAAGCAGAGAGGCTCACAGCCTTATTGGAAAATAAACAAACGCTGAATACATGAGCGTAAACTTAAATTAACAGCCTTTGGCTTTAATCCCCAGGTTAAAGCTCTATTTTAAGAACATTTCTTGTGAAACTTTGAGGGCTGTATTCTCCCTAAACTTTTTTGTCATGGAAAATGATTGTAAGGCTTAAAAATCCTGAATTTCAGAATATATAAATAACTCAAAACGGCCCCTTGGTGACTTTTTCCTGGTTTTGAATGACCAATTTAAAGCCAGCACTTAAACTTGGTAGATAATATGTTGCAAAATCTGAAAATTGACGCAGGTCGTCCAATGTGGCTGAGTCTGATCTACTATGAAAGGAATTATGGGAAAAAATTCAGTATATGGATGTGCTAAGCTGGTGAAGACACCAACAAAAGGTGATTCCTTGTGTAGGGTAATTAAAATTGAAGAGGGGTAATAGAATGTACGTATTACATTTCAGATATTTCTTGTAAAAA
>JAVLVB010000208.1:681801-693141 GCA_032876305.1 Orestias chungarensis
TGGATGGATGGATGGATGGATGGATGGATGGATGGATGGATGGTCAGTTGGATGGTCAGTTGGATGGATGTTGAGTTGGACGTGGGTTGGACGCCACTCACTCCTGCCGCTGTCCTTCATGAAGGTCACCAGCTCCTTGTGGTCGGACTCCTTCAGGTACGGCAGCGCCTCCACCGTCACGTTCATCTCGTTCTTCAGGTTGAGGAAGATCCCCTCGGACAGGAAGTAGTGCGGCCGGTCGTCCTGCCGCATGTCGAAGAAGATCACCACGGCGCGCGACGTCCAGTTGAAGTGCGCGTGCAGCGCGTTGGCGAAGTCGCCGATCTTGGTGGTGGTGGGTCCGCTGCGCACGATGGTGCGGTACTCCTCCCGCTCGTCGAAGCCGTACGCCGGGCCGCCGGCGGTGATCAGCGGCAGCTTCCAGTGGGACGCGAAGCGCGCCACGGATGCCAGCGGGTACACGCAGCCGGGGCCGAAGAAGACGTCCGGGCGCACGTAGAGCTTGGCATCCACCGCCAGCACCTGAGCGCGGCTTTCCGCGCAGGAGCCCGCGGCGGGGTCCTCCGTGCTGTAGTTCAGGATCCGGACGCTGTGCCCGAGCAACAGCCGGTGCTTGGCGTGCAGGTCCTCCCGCGCCATGAGGATGGCCGGCAGGACGCGCGGCAGAGCCCACGCGTACATGCGGTGGTTGTCCGGCAGCATCACCGCCACGGTGATGTCGCTGCGGCCGCCGCGGGGGAGGCAGCAGAAGCAGCAGAGCGCGGCCAGCAGGCAGCGTCCAAGCATGTCTGAGCACCGGGGGAGGGAGAGCGCGCAGAGCTCGGACAGGCTTCCACTCAATCACGCCACACCATAAACGCCCGCTGGAAACCCCACGCTGTCCTTCAGACGCGGCGCGGACGCGGTGAAGTCGTGGTCCCGTGGCGCGAGGCCGGCTGTGCCATGCGTCCCCGCTGCGTAAATCCACCCGGAATGAAGCTTTGGCTGCTTCCAAGCGCGGCGCCGTGCTCTCCCACAGTGATCCCCACAGCCGCAGACTGGAAGTTAAATCCGAGCGTGGCTTTGTTCGGCCCCTTCCACACGTCACGCACTGTGGAAAGAAAAAAAAAAAACACGCACCACCATCAGCAGCAGCAGCAGCAGCAGCAGCAGCAGCAGCAGAGTCCGCTCCTCCACATCCACAACAGTCCAAAACAAGGCAACTTCAACTTTTAATGAAATCATCAATTACTAACAGAGCAACTGTGTATAAACTATATCATCTATAAAAATAAACTGTTTTGTTTGATGTGTAGAAATAAAAATAATAATAACGAAATGAGACTAAAAATGTATTTAAAAAGTTAAAAAAAACAGTGAAGGGGAGGTTTCCCTCTAGCGGTCATATTATGCACAGCAGGACAATTAAGATATAGAAAAATGCAAGCAAAAGAATAAAAAAGTCACTAAAAAGTGTGGCATGCATGCGTGTGACCACCTTAAAATCCAATTATTCAGTGCACAGGTGATTAATGGTACTTTTTAAGAGTTTTATAGTACTATTACTATAAAGAATTACTCTCACTTAAAGCATCACTAAAGAAGTTTGAGTTTTGGAAAAAAAAGTGGTAGTGTTTTACCTGAAGGAAGACTGCATTTCCCATGAGCACTAGCGCATAGCGTGGTAAAAGTGTCTGTGTGAAGGATGAATAGTGATGAGGTGATGAATCTAATTGTGGTGAAACTATGTCAGATGATGATGTTGAAGATAAGAAACGGAGGAAGTGACGTATGCCGTAAAGCAGTGAGCACATTTGTAGTTGTTTAGTGTGGCAGGGTTCCTGCCACCCTCCTCAAAGTTACTTAGTGCCGGTTAAAGCGATACGGATACTTTTTGCTTTTGCACTAGTAAAAATATATTCAGTCAGTGTTTCGGTGAAAACAGCTGCCACCAGCACTCAGCGACTAAAGCAGCAGATAAGTACAGAAAACCCAGGACTGGCCAATTACAAGCTTTAAAAAAAAAATCCCTCCAGGAAGAAATGAGTGTTTCTTCTATCTCTGTTATGAAGGGTTGAAATACAGTTAATTTCCTATGAACACATTCTGCCCCATTCTCCTGTTTACACTCTCCTTGCCCAGTTAGTCTATTTTCGTATATCAGTTTAACATTTTTACTTTTATTTTTATTTGTGTCTGTGTGATAAAATCCTGAGAAATTGCAATTATTTTTGTGATAACATGAAAATCAAATGTGATAAAGTTTCACGGATATCTTTTTTTTTCTACAGACTAGCCCCCACTAGGAGCACTTGCTGAATCACTGCACATGTTTTTCCATCAGAAGGTCAGAGGGCAGCTTGGGAGTCGGGGCTTCGCTTCCTCCTCCAGATCGGCCTGCAGCCTCTTGATCATTCTGACTGAAAGGAGCCACACGGTTCATTGGGTTTCAGGTGCTGGTCCCTGGAAAAACAAACGTTGAAACACCTTTCTGATGCAGTCAGGTAAAAACACATGACTGCATCAGACGAGCTGTGTTCTGGAAACGCAGCATCAAATCATTGGTGATAGAGTGGATGGATGGATGGATGGATGGATGGGTGGATGGATGGATGGATGGATGGATGGATATGTGGGTAGGTGGATGGATGGATGGATGGATGGATGGGTGGGTGGATGGATGGATGGATGGGTGGGTGGATGGATGGATGGGTGGGTGGATGGATGGATGGATGGATGGATGGATGGATGGTTGGGTTGGATGGATGGATGGATGGATGGGTGGATGGATGGATGGGTGGGTAGGTGGGTGGATGGATGGATGGGTGGGTGGATGGATGGATGGTTGGGTTGGATGGATGGATGGATATGTGGGTAGGTGGATGGATGGAAGGATGGATGGAGGGATGGATGGATGGATGGATGGATGGATGGATGGATGGATGGATGGATGGATGGATGGATGGATGGGTGGGTGGATGGTTGGATGGATGGATGGATGGATGGATGGAAAAGATTTGATCACAACTTTAGGACAAGCAATGAATCTGTATTAAAAAACGAGCAAAGGTGGCTCAAGCGCTCTAGAATATTGTGCCACTCTGGCTTCTTGTGGCTGTAGGCGGAGTTGATTCTGTTTTTATTCTAACACGTGTCCTGCAACCTGTGACTCTTATTTAATTCTCTATTTAAATAGAATTATAACTGTAATCTAGAAAAAAAGGAAATGTTTCACTTATAGGTGCAATAAAATATGGTAGTTTTAAGGTCTTACGCAAAACCTGCTTATTAATATCTACAATAGCCTATTAGCTAGTAAGTACCTCATTTCTAACTATCTTTCTTCATTTTCCATATTTATATAAACAAACTACTTTTTAGTGGGAAAAATAAGTGATTAATTAAGTTTAAAATCTAAAAATAGATATTAATATCGTACATATTTGTAAAGTTTTAAACACTTTTATTTTGTAGCAGCTGGATCAAAAGCAGCTGTTTGTATTAATAAATTAATAAAGATTTTTAGATGTGAAAATCAATTTTGGATAATTAGGGATTTAAATTTGAAGACATCAAACTGTAGAATTCGTTTTGGCATATGAGCAAAGTAGTTTAAAAGAAAAAAAACAATTAAAACAATAAATTATGAAGCAGATGAATCAGTTTTAATCCTGTTTTTCTTTTAACTTTTTTGCTAATTGAAACGTTCAAAGTTGAATACAGCAATGCATTCTGGGTAGAGGGTTAGGGAGGAAACAGAAGTAGCATAAATGTATGGTTAATAGGGTTAAATACAGCTAAAATATTCTTAATAGTCTATAAACAAAACATTATCACAGACGTTGGACTTTATTAAAGTAAACTTTTAAAAACCAGACAACTAAATTAGTCCTAAATAATGATTTAATTGCAGTAAACGTTAACGAACGAAAAACAAGTTTCAGAACAGTTGGTACCCATCCTAGAAAGTAACTTTAATGACAACATAATAGTAATTATAATTCACACAAATTAACATGGGAGCCAACCTTTAATTAAAAAATGTATTGTTTTTTTAATTACCAACATACTTTTTTAATCTTGAAACTGTTCGATTCGTTTCTGATATTTTTACTTCACCCAATGAAGATGGACGATGAAAGTATGAAAAACGCTTGTTTGTGGTTACAAGTACATAATGTTAACGGTTAACTTTAAACCAGACAGAGTGTAGAAAAGTGTTTTTAGAATCAGCTTTGAGTATAAATACTATGTACTTTCCTCATCAATGAAACGGTGACAGATTAGAAGGAATAGCTTTATTTCTTTGTTACTTTAAACTAACTTGTACATGTCATAATTATCTCTTTATATAAACTTACTCTATGCAACATTAGCGGGTTTCTCTAAAACTCCATTGTCACTTTTGTTGTTTTACATTCTACACATTTCGCTGCTTCCGCAGCTAAAACTCAGTTTACAGGATCCAGGACACGGAGCAGAAACGAGACCCGGCCTGGCGTTGAGATGATCGGGTCATTCGGTTCCCTCCAGTCAGGTCTGCTCATTCACGGCAGGGTCGATTCTCCGCCTCTCGGCTCTTTACTCCTTTAGCCAGGTGAGCAGCTCGGGCGTGTAGTAGGTGATGATGATGTCGGCGCCTGCAGGTAACAACAGCTGAACTTTACTGGACCCCGAATGAAAAAGCATCACCGTAATCCGTCTTTTACTGTACGCAGATCACTTGAGCTCATTTTTCCACCCACAATAGAAGAAGTGTTGTATCATTAATCCTCGTTCTATTACATCGTCCCCTGTTCTCTAATTTAACATATGAAATAACAGATAAAAGTTCCCCCCTGTCTCCTGTCTGATCCCACCTGCCCTGCGGAAGGCGGTCATGGCCTCCATCACGGCGGCCTGCAAGTCGAACGCTCCGGCCTTCGCTCCGTGCCACAGCATGGCAAACTCCCCGGACACGTTGTACACCGCCAGAGGGTGGTTGGGGAACTGAAAAACAGGGACCCTTTATGAAGTTGCGCAACTCTCCATGGGTCTGAAGCTGTGAATGGACAGCAGCTCATTAAGAGACCAACTGGTTGGCATCCTGTCGCTGGTTTCCATACACAGTATGAATAGCTGATGCTTTCACAAAGACACAGGTGTAACAGTCTGTATGTGTTATGTTTATCTATTTAGAAGACGCTGTTCCTCTCCACTGTTGCTACATGCGTGCTCAGTTTGAGGGATTGCTGTAAGGCCGACAATAAATTACGAATTACCGCCTTTTATCTCTGCATCGGGAGGAGTGAATGCTGCAGGTCAGTGACTGGATGCAACCTGCTGGGTTTCCTTAGATTGGAAAAACATGTTCAAACTGATTGAAATGATGAACTGAATCGTTTCATAACGAGGATCAAGTATTTATGAATGCATCTCAGCGGCATCCATATCCAAAAACTCCACCACTGCCTCTCACTGCTCATATGTTACTGCTATATTTACAAGTTTACTGGTTTTGCTACAGTTTGTTACTTTATTTTTTTGATCTGCCTGAATACGTCTTAAAAATACCTTTAACATTCTTTCTTCTCAATACTTGCTTTTGTGTACTCGGTTTTTCTATTCTGCCAGAATCCCATCGTTTGAATTGATCAATATGTTTGTGTATGCTTTGCAGAGCTGCCACCTTGTCCTTGACTGCCCTCATGACGTCCAGGTACGGCAGACCGGGCTTCACCATCAGCATGTCGGCTCCTTCTCTCACGTCTCGCTCCTGCGGCACACAGAAACCCGAGACCTTAGCAAGCCGCGGCGTTCGAACTCGGACCCAACCCAACAGGAGGCGAACCCACCACAGCTCGGAGCGCGAGCCCTCTCGCTCCGGCAGGAAGCTGATAGCAGCGCCGGTCTCCGAACGCCGGTTTCGATTGTGCGGCATCCCTTCACGCAAACAAGACATGGTGTCAGAGATGGGAGTCTTCTTCTATTACCTGCTGATGCCTGATTAACGGCGGGTTTTTTACCTGAACGGGCCGTAGTAACAAGACGCAAACTTTGCACTGTAGCTCAGAACCGAAACCTGGACGAGGATGTGGTAGAGCAAAAAATAAATAAAAACCTCCGTTTTTGATTCTTTAACGGACGTTTCTGCTACACGGACATCGACTTTGGACGAGACCGACCTTGTTTCCCAAAGAGTTGGACAGCAGAGCCAGTTTTATGGCTCTGACTCGTCCATCCATCATGTCAGAGGGAGCGATGATGTGGCAACCTGCACAGAAAGTTCATTTCTTAAAACCTATGAAGCTCAGTAAAGAGGAATTTACACTACAGTGCACAATTATTAACGTGACATGTGATTTCTATTATTGCAATGAGGAGTGTGGCCTAAGTAGGTTAGCACCCTGTTTGAAACTGATAGGAGTCGCTCAGATGAGATTCAGATCACAGAACCATCAATCGTCAACAGGGTCGCAAGACAAAGAGGCAAAAGAACTGAATCAAGTTTAAAGCTACCAGGAAGTCGTTTTCTTCCAGTCTTGTCATCAACCTGACTAGAGGACCTGAACGATGTTCATAGTTCAGACATGTGGGCAAAGTAAGGAAGGCTGCAAACTGACGACTGATGAACCAGACGTAAGACGAAGTGTCTAGACTGGACCGCGTATTATTGGATGACGGGTGTTTTTTTATTTTTTACGGATGAAATGAGAGTGACAGTTTAACAGCGCAGATGGATGAACCCGTGGGTGGATCAGTAACGGACAAACATTTACCAGCTTGCGCATAAGCCAGGGCAACCTCTGCCAGGCGCAGACAGCTGGCGTCGTTGTCCAGAGTGCCGTCCGCGCCCAGGAGCCCTAAAAATAATCCCAACATGTGAGATCAGAACGGATTCAGGTCGTTTCTAAACATGCAGCAGAGGGTAAACGCTGACCGCAGTGTCCATGCGAGGTGTAGGGACACAGGCAGACGTCGCACGCCACCAGCAGCTCCGGGAACAAAGATCGGACCTTCTTTACGGCCAGAACGGCAGGAGTGTCGTCTGAGTCGGCCCCCGATCCCGTTTCATCCTGAAATGAAGGATGAACGTAGATTTAGGCAGCAGCATCATAACGTCACTCGTTAGGATTAATCACAACGTAAAGATACAAGTGCAGTTGATTTTTACCTCTGCTTCAACTTACCTTTGCTATTTTTGCAGGAACGCCAAAAATGAGAACACATTTCAAGCCTTTCTCCACCAGAGGGCGCAGCATTCCCTCGAGCTTATTCACCCCATATCTGTGGATCGGTTATTTTATTTATAAATATATATAAAAAAATTAAATTAAAATTATATATTTAAGATAAAGTATAAGTAGATGTGTCTAATTTAATAAATGTGTTATAAATAAACATGTTACTTAATAAACTTATTTTAAAAAGAAAAAACTATTAATTTTAAACTATAGAAATTATTCAACTTTGCATCATAAATTTAATTACATCTATTAATAAATACAAAACAAACTAAAGGCAAGTACTGAACATGGTTAAAAATATTAAATTAATCAAACCATTGTAAAAGAAATATTTTAAATATTACTGAAGAAACAATAAAAAAAATCTCAGTTAATTGTTTAAATTGATTCAAGCGTAATTTAAAATCTAAAAAGAAAACAACAAAACAAAATCAACACATTTTAACAAGTGAATATTAATAAACTTTAGTTTAAAGGGTGACTGTCATTTTAACCCAAGTTCTAATTTCTAAAAGCTGATGTGGGTTCGGTTTGCGTCTGAGGACAGCAGAGAAACTGAGAGCGTTGGAACAAAGATCTAAACGCCTCTCCTCCTATCTCTGTCCAGCTTTAAGGTTCAACTCTGGCTCCACCCTTCCTAGCAGCTTTTATCTGAGAACAACACCCGTACTGCCCCTCAAGAGGTCGATCACACGAATCACGAAACTATCAGAAAAACGGATATGCATTGTCCCAGGCGTAGCTACTGTTCCGTCTTCAGCTCTGGTTCAGGTGTGATTCTCACCTCGCCTGTCCTGGCAGGCTCCCGATGGGCTCCACTGCATCCGCGCTGTCTCTATAAAAGAAATCCCATTTCAAAATGCTGGAATTATTACTAAATTGTATTGAAAAATTTTTCTTCAAACAGCTTTTAAAAGGCTAAAAAATAACGATTAATTTAACTCACGTGACAAAGATTGGGTAGATGAGATTGTCCGGTCGGAGGTCGGTGGCGCAGGTCTGCCAGTATCGCAGCGTGGGGTGGAAATATCCGCTGTGGAGGATCGACTCTGCCGGCGTCTGCATCCTCACTTTGAGCACAAGCGCTACCAGCAGATAAAGCTGTACAATTAATGCATTAAGTGAGCAGGTTAGAGTGCACAGTAATAACAAGGATTGTGTTGCAGAATCTGCATGAATGTTCCTTTTGGATAAAGCGCTAAAAACAACAACAACATACATTCGTAATATTAATATTAACAATATCACTACGCTAGAGTTAGTATAGTAGGTGAAAGGGATAAAAAACAATATTTAGATATGTTTTCTACCCATTATGCTTTGCTAGATCAGCCAAGCTGCTCAGGCGGGGTTAAAACTGAGCAATCATGCGTGGCTGAGTGTAAAAATAAACAAGGATGAAAAGTACTGATAAAACCCATAAGAATGTCAGGAATACAATAAAGTATTAGTACTCAAAATAGCCTATTGTTTTGTGTCAGTCATAAAGCTTCATAAAGTTACTTTAATCAACTTTAAGAGAAAAATCCCATTATTTTTATGTTTTTACACATTTATGCTTACAAAGATAAGATTTTGTTTACATATATCAATATTTTGTAAGTTTATATTATGAAGTATTATTAAAAAAACTGATATTTAGTGTTTTATAATGACTAATTTCACTAAGGCTTTGGAGACTGTTAGTTACAGTCTACAGGATACAAACATTTAAAATATGGTAGAATTATTCCACAATTACACAAGAAACATTCTTTGAAATCTTGGATTGATCATTAGTGTGGAATTAAATAATTTAATTGAAAATTATAGTATTTTTTACAGTAATCTTTCCATTTGAGATCATTTTTTTTGTATACAATTCATTCATTATGTGAGAAATATCATCAAAGATAAACAATCAGCTAATGTAATTACATGCAAATAATTTTACAACATTTAAAGAATGATACATTTCTTCTTTTAAGGAAAAATAATAATAATATCAATGCACATTTATAATAACAAAATGTGATTGTTACTACAATATTATTACGCATTTAAAGTATACCTTAGCCTTAAAATAATTAATAAAAAAGGTCAGTAAAAGTAAAAGTGCTAATTATAATTTCATAAAGTCAATTACATTCAATCGTAAAACGTGGAACAAATAGCTAACAAAAGAGTTTTAATCTTAACACAATATTACCAGATACACAAAGCAGCCTTTGATACACAAAACATTAACCATTACGGTAAAACAATGCTGTTTTAATACGATTATAAGCGCGTTTTTCCTTAAAATTAAGTTTTGTTCTCCGTCAACTGGCATTTCAACTGTCAACCGTCACGGTTAGCATTTTTAGCTAACGAAATCCGACCAAAGTTAGCTTGTATAAATATGAAACTTCATAAAAGCTCCCAAAACCTATTTAAAAACAGTATAAAGATATTTTAAAAAACTATTTATTAAATCTATTAGAATTAGCCCATTAAACTCACCACAGAGTAAGAGAGGCAGCCAACGTCTTCACTCACTCATCAGTGCTGCCGCTTCTTCTTCTTCTTCAGCGTTTAAAGAGTTCAGCAGCGGGTTTAAGGAGCGGCGCCCCCTAAAGGCGACAGGTGACCGCAAACTATTACCGATTTAAAGGCTACCAATATTTACAGAAATCATATATATTATATTAACTGTAAAAAATAACAGCAAAATTATTTAAAAAACAACAACAAAAAAAATCATTTTGATTTACAAAATTAAAAGTTAAACATAAAAATACAACCATAAAAATATAGTTATTTGTAACAAATGTTTCACTGCATATTAGTTAATATTTAGCCAGTGTATCATACACATCCAACTGTTTTCTATGAAAAGTCTGGAATCATTAAAAATGATTCAAAGAATTCCCTATCAAACGTGACTCCCGGTTTAATCACTGTTCATTTTGGGTATACATGTTTTATATTTAACTGCTCGTATTCTAATTACAGACTTGTAGGATTTAATAAGCATTTAAAATGTGATTACGGTGCTTCGCAAATTCTTTCGCAGCTTTTGGACTTTTCAAATTGTGTGTCATTGCACCCACAATCTTGTCTAATCTAACATTTTTTCACTGGAAATTAATGAGATAGTCTGAAACAACAGAGATTATACATGGAAATAAATAAAGCATTATTTACAACATTATTTAACCCCCAAAAAAGCACTTTCTGCATTTATATACATGTGCATTTATTATTATACCCCTAAATTAAATCCAGTGCAACCAAATCTTCAAAAGACTTGAGACTTAGGTGGAGGCTCATCTTCCAACAGAATATTGAATCTAAAAACTTTTTATCTGGCCATCCAAACTCTAGAGAGTCACAGAACCTTGAAGATATAGATGTGCGCTTAAATATTATTTTTAACAATAAAATCAAAGCATTTTTTATTAGTATGGCAAGGAAAGGCAAGGCAAGTTTATTTGTATAGCACATTTTCGTGTACAAGACAATTCAAAGTGCTTTACATAAGAAAAAAGATCAGAAAATGAAACAATAAAATCAACTTAGAATAAAATAAAAATACAAATAATAATAATAGTACTCAGTTGCTATATGCACAATTAAATAAGGCTGTTGTCAGCCTGGATTTAAACAACAGCAGAGTTGAAACCTGTCTAACCTCTTCAGGAAGAATGTTCCAGATTTTAGGAGCATAAAACTGGAATGAAGCCTCCCTTTGTTTGGTCCTGACTCTGGGCATCAGCAGGAGGCCCCTACCTGAGGTTCTCAGAGTCCTGGCTGGTTCATATGGCTCTAACATGTCAGATATGTACTTTGGGGCTAAACCATGAAGAGATTTGTACACAAGCAAGGCTGTTTTAAAGTCTATTCTTTGAGTGACAGGAAGCCAGTGCAGAGACTTGAGCACTGGACTAATGTGGTCATATTTCCGGGTTTTGGTCATAACTCGAGCAGCAGCATTCTGGATGTTCTGAAGCTGTCTTAAGGCCCGTTTAGAAAGCCCAGTGAGCAGGCCGTTACAGTAGTCTAACCTGCTAGAGATAAAAGCATGGATAAGTCTTTCTAGGTCTGGTTTAGAGACTATTCCTCTGATCCTGGAAATGTTTTTAAGATGGTAAAAGGCTGCTGATGTTACTGATTT
>JAVLVB010000208.1:693241-713207 GCA_032876305.1 Orestias chungarensis
GTTTACCTTGGGCTGAATCCATGTGCACATTCAGGTCCCCTGTTATGACCAAACAGTCAAAATTAGTGCATACAATTGAAAGTAGTTCAGTAAAATCATCAATAAAACAGTTCTTTGGAGGTTTGTAGATGGTAATACAAAGAATGGAAGATTGTTTTGTATCCATTTTGAATGATACATACTCAAATGATGAAAAAAAAACAAATACTAATTTATGAATGGGTATATTGTCCTTGAATATGGCACAAACCCCCCCACCCCTCTGGTTTTGACGTGTTTCAGATAAAAAATTGAAGTGGACATTTTTCACAAAGCCTTTCCAGTTTCTAAAAAACCTGGAGATGATTATGAAGAGAAATGGAAGGAAAGCGAAAGCTCTGGTGGTCAATCAAAGTCGAAGTCCAAGTACTTCAATCCCCTAAAGAAAAAAACAAATCCTAAACCTTCACAACGCACCAAAGCAAAGATAAAAGAAGCAGATGACAATCAGCACAATAAAGAATCACAGGTAAATACAGTTTCACCTTTTAGGCACGGTTTTTGTTTGACAAAAAAATAATAATAATACGTATAATTGAAAAGAAATTATGTTTGATAAAAATGAATAAATGAATTACATAACATTTGCTCAGCATAAGATTATATTACTGATTAAGTAGTATGCAGCCATCCAAGAAATGACTTAGCTGGGTCTTTATTGTAGACAACTTTTAGCTAACAATAAATTGTATTTGAAAAAAACTCCTTTAATGGTTTTTGGAAAGTATCAAGTTTTACCGTAAATCATTTTCTGTATGTATTGATTTCTTCATTTGTCTGACTTCCAGTTAACTCAGCTTTGGAAAAAGAAGGAGACAGAAGTTGTAGTTGCAGTTGTCCCTTCACAAATTAAAGGTCGGAGCCTCGTCATCCGCCGTTCAGAGCTGTGCTCTCTTCGTCCACATCAGTGGTTGAATGGAGAGGTACGAGTAATTTTTTTTGTTTTTTGTTTTTTTCACCAATTTTGTGGAAATCTGAAAACTTGCTGAAATGAATCCTGAAATGAAAAAGAATTTTGTAGGCATTTGATGCAGCCATTATATTACTTCTGCAGATCGTCGAAAGCTTGTTTCATGTTGCTGCTCATGCATCGGGAGTGGTGGACTCCATTTAGATCCTCAATCACTACACAGCTGGTGGGATTTTGTTTGGGAACAGAACAGAACTTCCTCGCCAAAGTTTACCTGAGACAATTCACTTTTTTGTTCTTTTGTGTCAGTTCAAGATGAATAAATAGAACTTTCATGTTTACAAATCAGCTACATCGTGTAAGACGAAAGTCAAATGATCTCTAATGTTTTAAGTTTAAGATTGGTTCTTTTTGTTTATTATTTTTATTGTAAAAGATGAAGCTTTTTCTGTTCAACAAGGGTTGAGTGACGATCAGGGTCTGATAGATGTTTTATTCAACATTGAGATGTGTGGTGAAAATGTGAACGACACAAATGGGTTTCGAGGAGAAAGAGGTGTTAAATTTTAGAAATGAACTTCAAACCTCCTTTTAAAAAACATTGCAGGGTATATTTCACATTTAAACCTCATTCTCTAAATAGTATACCTCAGAATAATGTAAATGTCAAACACTCCATTTAATCAAATGCCGAATATTGATCAAACAATGCCCACAACAAATTAAGCCTCAATAATTTGGGTCACAATGTGTCACTTCTCTGTTTCTTACTTAATAACATCAGTATCAGTTCATCACTGTAGAGGACGAGGTGATCAACCCTATCAGGTGTGAGCTAGTAATCCATTAGTTACGGTTTTTCATAATACTGTTTTGTTACAAAGTTTACTTTTCACTAATACACATAAATTACATGTGTGTAAATATTGACATAGCTTTTTTCAAATTGTTCCTTACCTATGCTCTTATAGGTAAACTTTGTCAACTATGAAGCCGTGCTATCTTTTGTGCTTGTGAACAACAACCACTGGAAGTTGCTTGTTAGTGGTTTTTGTTTGAATACATTTAATGTGTATGTTCTGTTTTTTTAATAGAGCTGGACATAGTTTAAACAACATTGTTACCTGTTATGTTAACTTTTCTTTGTTTGTCTCTTTCAGTACATTAATACAAAAGCCAGCTCAGTATTTCTAATGGATCCTGCATAACTCTCTTCAGAGCTGGAGGACTCCAAAAATGCAGCTAAAATAATACGGTAAATTCCAGCTTTTAGACATGCCTGAAGGGGTTTGAGAAATACAAGTATAACTTGTAAAATAATCACATAACTCGCACTACAAATCTATACAAATGATTTGTTCATGATATGGCATAAGAGGGCATCAGTTATCATGAATGGAATTACTAAACTAAATTGCTCTTATAAAATCAATTTCATTCGTATTTCAGGGAATACTTTAAGATGAGACGGACATGCCATGGGAAAACCGACTGGGTTGGGATCCAGTGGAGAGGGGGAGCTATGAGCCGCCCTTATCAACAAGATGGAAGCAGCAGCGGAGTCATTGTTGTCAAAGTATACGGAGGAGTTAATTTTTTTTGTTGTGCAAATATGGAAGGTGCAAAAGTGAAAGAAAAAATACTTTATTATCTTAGTGAAATGTAACTTACAATCAAATAACAGTTTGACTCTCTAGACTAAATGTATGTTCTAGATTTTAGTAAATCTTAATTCAACAGTCCAAAATGTCTTTGCAATGACACCTTTGTCAGCATCTTCTGAATGTATTTTAAGTATGGCGTATATAATAACTGTCCACAAGTGAGAGTTATGGTCTGTTGCATTATGATGCCATAAAAATCTGTGTCTTTCAAAGCAGTGTTGTCTTCTTAGATGGCGAAAGCACTGATGGAAGCCTTTGCACTTGTGCCAGAGGTGGAATTCGACACAAGCAAAAAGGCAATGAAAGATGAAAGAAGGGCTTTGGCTCTTCAAATCCTAGAAGCATCAGGTATATAATACTTACCATATGAACTATTTTTATTTATTTATATATAACTCATAATGTTTGGTTGGTTTCCTAATTTGATTATAGTGTTCGATGAATAGACCTGTTGTGCAATGTGTGCCGCCAAGAAGCCACCACTTTCTGGACCTCAACTAACAGACTGGGTGAGAGTATGAGTTCTCAAAGTTTAAAAGTGTAGCATAAATTAAGTGTATCTTTGAGGTTCATTAAGTTATAAACAACAAATGACAAGAAAATATACACCCAAATATGTGACAGGAGTTTTTCCTGCATTACCAGATTGTTAACTGATTAAACTTTATGGTATACTTCAATAGATCCAGTGTGACATCTGTGACAGATGGTTCCATGCCCTGTGCCTTGACATAAAGAGCACAGAGTATGAGAATGCAAAGAGAGGCAGCTGGAAATGTCCATTGTGCAACTAAAATGTGAACTTTGTACTCTTTTCAATGTTCTTCAAATACATAGTTTAAAATATGTATAAAATAAAACTGCACTTTGTTTTGATATTATTAAACCTGTGCCTCATCTGTACTTCTATTAGAATAATATTATACTGATTTATAGTGATTTGGTCTCATAATGTGGAGCTATTGAAGAAATATGATATTTATTAACAGTAACAACTAATAAAAAATAACATATAGGTTAAAATTGGATAAAAACAAGTTTGCCTCTTCTATGCCACCTAGAAGAACATTTTAAGACTGGTTTGAAGTGATTGGGTCACATATTCTGGGAGGTATTTAAGAAATATGATATTTATTAACAGTAAAAACTGTTAAAAAAAATTTTAATCTGCGAAAAATTGAATAACAACAAGTGTGCCTCATTTGTGCCATATATTAGAACTTCAACTTTTTAAAACTGATTTTAAGTTATTGGGTCGCATATTCTGGGAGCTATTGAAGAAATATGATATTTATTAGCAGTAGAAATTAATAAAAAATTAAACATTTGTTAAAATGGAATAAACACAAGTAGGCCTCATCTGTGCCACCTAGAACAACATTTTAAGACTGATTTGGAGTGAGTGTGACTGATAATCTGGGAGCTATTGAAGAAATATGATATTTATTAACAGTAAAAATTAATAAAAATTTAAAAATGTGTTAAAATCGACTAAAAACAACTGTTTCTCATCTCTGTTACTCTGTAGGATAATTCCAAAGTATTCTTTTGACTCTGTGTGGCATACCAAGAAAGCTATTCATTATTTTTTCTCATGGGTGCTTTAGCGTCGCAACTTTATTGACGGTCCCTAAATCAACAACCATGTTTCCGAGGAGGGAGGAACGGAGGAGCCGAAGCCGCAATCAGTCCGCTTGTATCGGCCCGCGCTGGAGGGAGACACCGCTAACTCTGCGGAGCTTGAATATCCGACTTCACAGTAACTTCACCGCGGTTTTAAACATCGCGGGTCGAGACGACATGCGAGCCGATGAGTCCATTCATTATCTCCGGATTAATCTCTTTATCTGACTGCTTGGGGACCAAATGTCACACGAACCTGGATTAGGAGAGATTTGAGATTTTCCAAATCTGTCACGTATAGACAAGCTTTAAGACTCTATGATGAAGAAAAACAAAAAAAACAACAGATTTTTATTTTTATCTCATATTTGAAGTGATCCTGTCACGTTTGTCTTGCATGATTTACATTAATATGTAAAGATTCTGCTGCTTTGTAGAAAGTAAGACAGTAGATTATGAGCACATTTAATCCCAGAACAACATCAGAGGTATTCCCCATATCTGCTCAACATTGTGGCAATTTATTATTAATCAGGTTGGCGCAAACTTTCTTTGTCATTAAAGGGGATGACGTCATAGTTTAAACAACCTGTAATTACATTATATTTCTCAAATAATGATTTAAATGCCCTTCAGATAAAAATCACATCTAAATGATTTAAGTTTTTTTTTTATTCACGTTTATGTATGGAAGAATAAATGTGCAACAGTCTTATAGACTTTGTTGCATTGTATTGATTTAATGTTGTGTGTTAAACTGTTTGATCTTACATATTGCCTCAAAATCAAAAATGTGAACTTTGATTTCATTTGAGTAGAGAAACTAGAGATGAAACAAACGTTAATCTGTCAGAAATACAGTAAAAGTGGGTAATGGTTTCTGAACTACAATATATGTTTTTGTTTTGTTTAATAAGCTTCTTATGGTTGATGAGATTTTTTGGCCAGACTAATCGACACCTGAAGATTGAGACTTTTTCTTCTTCTAGTCTAATGAATATTAATTTATGAAATGTACAAGTAAAATAATTTCTGTTTCAGAGGGACTCTAATCCAGACCAAAGCAGTGGCTATCACTAGTATAGTTAACATGGCTGACATCGTGCTTTTTACATTCAAAATAAATGCAAAAACGTGTTTAAGGTCCATCCTATTTACAATATTTAGATAAATCTCATCCTCACCATCCACACCTTCACATTTTCCACCCCTGCGTAATCATGCCTATAAACTGTTTAAAGATTAAAGTATTTAGCTCATGATCTCACTGTAAATCCAGCAGATTTGAGATGACAGGGTGGGATGAGAGCAACAGAGAGAGAGAGAGAGGGAAACGGGGATGAGATGGACTGAGGAGAATAACCGTATTTAAAAGTTTAAGCACCCAGATCGTCTCAGTCAGCGGCGTGGGGCGACGACGACTTCTCTGAGCTGAAGGCGAACTGGAAACCGTTTAAGGTGATGACGAATGCACCTTGGGGTCCGGTTGAATCGATTTCTTTTGGCTGGGGTCCACGCTGAGCGGCGAGCATGTTGAGCCACCTCAGGGCTCGAAGCAGGAGTCTGTTCTCCAGCTACAAGCCCGGCGGCCAAATCCACCAAGTCGAGGAACCGATTGATCACCTGGACCTGATCAGCACCTTCATTAAACCATGGAACTCCATGCAGGTCATGTTAAAAGTTGTTTACCTTTTTGTAAGCGACATCTTTTCTGTAAAAATTGCTAGTTTTTGAATTTTCTCAATTTGACTACAAACACCTTAGGATTTCCAGGATTTCTGTGATTATATGATTATATACCTGTAATTATTAAAGTACAGATCATCTCTCGGGCATGGTGGTGGTAGCATTATACTTCGGGCTTTTCAAAACTCTTTTCTCACCCTTTACTGGGTAATGACCAATTTCATTGCAGTGATTGGTAGTTTCGTTTGCAATAAAAGCCGAGCGTATAATCACAAGATCAGAACGAGATCCTTTGTCGCTGAGAAAAAGAGCAAAACTCTGCACTGCTTGCTTCAGACGTTGTTTACGTCCAGATTTAACGCGTCTGGCTTCTTCTTCTGCTGCAGCGATATGACGCACGTCTCAACCTTGATGATGTAAAAGTCGGATACAATCTTTCATGAGTGTTTAGTCTGCAGGTTGTTTATGTATTTAACAGACGCTTTTATCCCAAAAAAGATAAAGTAGGCAGTAGCACAAAGGATCTTGTGTAAGGACCCACACTGAATGCTGTCTCTGAAACTAAATTCGAATCCAGGCCCCCAGTGCAAAAGTCAGGTGACTTTCCAATTAAGCTATCCAGCCGCTAACGGATGTGTTTCTGAATTACGATCAGACTAAGATTAAAAAGTCAAGTATCTGCAAAAACTAAATCGGATTTCCGATGCATTTCCCTGTTGTGTAAACATAGGCTAAGTTGTAACAGGCCGGCTTGAGGTCAGTTTTCCTTCATTGTAACAAACATTTTGAATGCCCCATAGTATTATGCTGCCACTGCCATGCTTGACAATGCTATTATGTAAAACTCTTAAGCCAGAAACCTTCAGCTTTTCTAGGAAATGTGCAGAATCTGGTCTAAGCTTTGAACGTCGCCTCCTTTTTTTGGTCGGCACCCTCTCGGCCCACGCTTACATAAAAGCTGCTTCGATATTCCCAGTTCATTGCAGCCTTGGTTGAATCTGGTTTAAACTCTAATGTCCACACAGCATCTTTTCATGGTGAAATGTTGGGACTGCAATGGGCGTCAAAATGCATCAGACTCTTATTAAACGCTGAATCTGAGCCAAGAAACCTACTGACTTACGTAAACTCTGCTGTTTCTTTCAAAACAAGACGTTCAATACATCCACTCAGAACCTTGCTAAGGATCACAAGAATCGCAGATCTCAAAGAAATTTTTTTTTATTATTATTGAATGAATTTTGAGATTTTATCTGTACCTAATGTTTTTTAATAAGCGGCCTCCCTCAGTGTTGTCCTCTCTCTGTTTTGTCCCTTCAACAGTTTTAGAGAAATGTCCAATTGAGCTGTTAAAATGATAACTTCTTATATTAAGATTGTTCTGATCCTCTGTACAAGTTAAGCTACAGCTTTAGCAAAAAGATGCAAAATCCTCCTCCAGCCTAAGCGTTAATAATCAACACATGTTTCAAATATGTATTAGTTAAAAATGGCAAATGCACACATGGAACCAGATAAATGCAGTTTGTCAAATGTTCCCTCAAAAAAATGTATGTTTTAAACTAATTTGTGTAGGGACATTTATGAAGCTTTAATTCAACCACATTTTTGTGTTTTAAATACAGTTTAAAGTAAATTGTTTTAGGTTGTTGGTTCTAATTTTTGTTTGACAATTTATTCTGCAACCATGAAGGTTCCACTGCAGCTTAGTTTTGTTCGCATTGCACCCGCGGTGAATATGGATCCCGTTATTGTTCCCGCTGGTGCAGGACCTGAGCACGGACATCTACGACCTTTACGCCGAGTACGAACGCGAGGAGGTGGAGGACCGGCTGCCGGTGTCGCCGTCCCGCGTCCTGATGTCTCCGACCAAACATTTAACCCTCAACATCAACGTTGGAGGAACGGTACCTTGAGAAAATGAAACGATAATAATTAATGCAGCCATCAGCTTTATGAATGTAGAGAGGAAAAAGAGGAAAGAGAAATATAAAAATTGAGGATACATTTTAAATGCAGTTATCTTCTTTTTTTTTTTTTTGGCACTTCTGTCTTTCCCTGTTTGTGATTTATGGACAAAAAACAATCAAACATTTCACATTTTGTATGTTTTATATTTCCTACCAAAGCTGCTGTTTTTATATTTTGTTAGCTCTTGACTGTCATAACTGACTTTAAGACATGGAAAAGGTATATTAAAAAGAACTGCCTATAGAGAACAATCATTTGTTTTTGGTTAGTTTATTAATTTTTCATGTATTTTTTTGTCTTTTATATGCCTAATTATTTTGATATATTAAACGTTATTAATCCTTAAATATTTTTGTTAGTTTTAACATTGATGTCTTAATTTCTTTGCTTAATATTTGAAAATAGCTAAATTTTTTCACCTATGTTATTCCATATTCACTATTGAGCAGATAGTTAAATAATTTGAATCAACATTATTTTTAACTCAGAAAATGCTCAGTTTTTCTAAAAGCTCAGTTTTTTTTATCAACCTGCTTTAAAATCAGTTGTAATCTTACATTTCTGAAAACATTTCCTTCGGCTTTTTAACACCCCTTCTCTTTAGGTTTACCTCCTGCCCTACAGATTAGCCGCCCAGTACCCGAAGACGCGCATCGGTCGCTTGGCCACATACACGGATCACAGCAAGAAGCTGGACCTCTGCGACGATTACGTCGTCCAGAGCAACGAGTTTTTCTTCGACCGAGACCCCAAAATCTTCCACAACATCTTCAACTTCTACAGGTGCGGTCGGATGAAAGACGAGGCGGCGAGGTCCAACAATTGCATATGTCCATAACTGCTCTCCTTTTTGTATTTTCTCCTCTCCCGGGTACAACAGAACCGGAGTGCTGTCCATTAAAGAGGAGTTGTGCCCGCACAACTTCCTAGAGGAGATCCACTACTGGGGCGTTCGCATCAAATACTCCCATCGCTGCTGCCGCATCTCGTTCGAGGAGAGGCAAGACGAGCTGAACGAGCAGCTCAAGGTTCAGAAAGAGCTGCTGGCCGAGGTTCGCTATCTGAGCAGGTCCAGATCGGCACCAATGTTGGTCAACCCGGCTTAACATTGATTTCAATTGAGTTAAACCTTTTCATTCCACAGCAGTTTTGACAAATAATCTTTCCTCTAACGCGCAACAATGGACTTTAGATGATTCAGAACGTATTAGTTTAACCCGTCCCAGGTTGATGAGCAGAAACAGTTGCTTCTATAAGAAAATGGAAGATGAGGTTATGACCTAGCGTCTATGTTTCAACCACTGTAGGTACAGGGTTGTTGGTTCATGGTTGACCCCATGACTGACAAGTCTTCTGACTGTTGCAATGAAAAACGAGTCCAAATCATCACCCTCACTGAAGGATGCTTTTATCCAAAGCGTCTTGCAAAGTAGATACAATGTTACAGTTTTTTATCATTCTGAACATAATCTAGAAGAAATTCCCTAGTCAGAGTCAGTGGTGACAATAAAGGGATAGAGGGAAGTACAGAGAGAGTAGTAGAGGGGGTATAGAGGTCTGGGTAAGAGTTAGGATAGGAGATGCTCTTTGTAGAGGTGGGTCGCTGCTGTTCTTGTGGCGCTTGGTAGGTCATTCCACCATCTTGGAACAACCCAAGAAAACAGTCTGGGGTGTCTTGAGCGTGGTGTAGGCACTGCTAGACGACTATGTATTGATGACTGAAGCAACCGAGCTATGACATAACCCTTTGCAGGAGGTTTTAAGTTGATGGGAGCCGTACCCTTAGGCACTTTGTAGGCTAGTATCAGGGACTTGAATTTGATACGGGCAGCCAAGGGTAACCAGTGAAGCTCAATGAACAGAGGGGTGACATGAGGACTGAGACCTGCCGATAGTTTTCCACCCGAGTCGGTGGGAGAGAGTGTTTCTTGATCTGCGGTGTAACCAGAGCTTACTTGTATGGTTGTGTTGATCTGATGTGGTCATTGCAAAACATCTCTGCTTCGGACTCAACTATGCAAAGGAAATTGTTCAACAAGTCTTTTGAATCATTCAGCCAAAGCATTCAGGTTTGAATGATCCAAACAAGTCTTATTTATTCAGTCTTGTTCTAACTGTCCAGTTTGACCTTTGATTGCTAACATGCTAACTGAGAGTCTGCGATGGAGCGCCTTTGGCCATTTCTACAATTACTGAACGCTCTGAGAAGGAGAAGATTGGAGACGTCTAAAACATTTCCACCTGGAAAGGACCAATGAGGGTTACAGCATAATATATCACGGTTAAACGGTTTACTGTCGATCTACAGGCTGTATTAGCAGAAGAAATGGGACTGCTGCATAAAGTCTTCAACCACTTCAGAATAAGAGCATAGACATGAGACGCTAACTGCTTAAAAAAATTCTTGCCAAGCAATAACCAAAACCTTCATCACGATGATTAACTTTATTCATCTGAAAGTTTCCAAAACCTTAAATTAGCGCGATTTTGATGGATTAATTGAATGTATGATTAGATTAAACACATTTTTCTTGAGATGACTTGTTGTGAGACGTCACTATATAAATAAACTAAATTGAAATATTTCCTCTAACAGAGTTGTCACTCCAAGGATCAGTTAGAATGTTTGATCTGGAGCAGCTAGGGTGTACTTAGTTGTCTCAATAGCTTTTCCATTCTGGCCCATCTTTGTTGCAATAAAAGTGATGCATGACTGTGTCTGATGTTAGATTTAAATGATTGTAAGATAAGGTCATGTTTAAAATCCAATGTTGTTTATCAATACAATCAATCAATGAACCCAACAGCCAGAAAATAACAAGAATAAACTTCCCAAATTCCAGGACTCATTTACTCCCACATTTCTTTTTTCATCCACCTGAGGTTTTAAGTCTGTAATCTGCCGACTGACCTTGTGTCTATCTGACCTACATAACGAATCCAGCCGTGTTCTTGACAGATGGCAGAAGAAAATAATCTGCTTCTTGGCACAGATTCAGGCAGATGTTTCAGTAAACAGCTGCAGCTGAAAGCAAACCGCTTCTTTTCCCTTAGTTTTACCCTTTCAGGCTCTGCTTGGTTCACATTTAGTGTTGCAGGATCAATTTAAGAAAAAGTGGTTTAATAAAGTATTAGTCCTTAATAAATAGTTGGTTAATGGAAAACCAGATGGTTTTAACAGCTGCCTTCAGTTTATCGGCCTCATTTGGGTCGGGCGTCTATTATCTTCCAATCGACAAAAGCACAGATATTTCGATTGGGGTTAAAGGTCAGGAGAGTTTGCTGGCCAATAAATTAACTGAGTAAAGGATGAATGGAATCAAAGATGGTGGGGAGGATGGATGAACAGAAGGATGACAGGATGAATGAATGGGCATGTGGATGAATGAACCGATGGCTAGATGTATAAGGGAATGGATGAATTAACAAACTGATCAACACCTGGATCGATGGAATAAGTGGATTGATGGACAGATGAATGGAGGGATGGATGAATAGATGAATGACTGGACGCATAAACGGATAAATGGGTGGATGAATCCAGGGATGCAGTTGATTGACGGGCTTCCTTCCCCCTCAGCTGGAGTTGGAGGACAACGACTCTTTGTTTGATCACATGACCTTCGGGACGACCCGCAGGAAGTTCTGGAACCTGACGGAGAACCCATTTTCCTCCATCCCTGCCAAGCTGATGGGTGTGGCCTCCTCCTTCTTCGTGCTGGTCTCGCTGGTTGCCATGACGCTTAACACTGTGGACGAGATGCAGTACAAGGTGTTCGGATTTAACCTGTAAGGATAACCAGGCAAACGCTGTAAACTTCATGGTTTACCTACGGTTGTGATCCACTGCAGACGCCGTCGGGTCAGCCCAGCGGAAGGTTCTATGGCGAGGGCATCGAAACGTTCTGCATCGCCTTCTTCACCCTGGAGTATCTGCTGCGTCTGGTCTCCACACCGGACTTGAAGTGTTTCACCCGAAGCATGCTGAACACCGTGGATTTGATCGCCATCCTGCCGCATTACCTGCAGATGTTGCTGGAGTGCTTTGAGGACGAGGACATTCACCGCCACTCGGGAGACATCGAGACCGTAGCACGTGTTGGGAAGGTAACAGCAAGGCAATGTGATGGTGCGTTCCACTTCTAGTTGCAGCTTCTCAGTCACTTGCCAACTATTCAAATTCAAGGACTCCTTTAAATACCGCCAACAAATGCATCCTGCTTGTCCCATGATTTGAAGTATAGGTTCGGTGTATAGCCCGTTTAGCCCAGTTGATGCCCCACCCAATCCCATTGATGTGTCTGAACTCAGAAGTGCCGTCATCTCAAGAATCAGGTCTACTTCCTTCAGAATAAGCGAAAATATGAAGGCCAGAAATGAACAGATGTGAATTCGGATAAAGCAACGGATGCTTTCTGCATCCTTTTTATGTTATCAGAAATTCTTTGCACAAGAGCTTTATATTTGGGTAGTAGTTCTGCGATTTCTGAGAGAGTAAAAAAACAATCGCTGTCTTCGCGTTGCTGTATCGGGAACCCAACTTCTGATAGATCTGACACGGCATCATTCCCAGCTCCGAGTTACAGCATCTGAAGTAAATGGAATACATCATTCCAGTCCAGGTTTGCTTTGCCTCTCTCAAATCTCTCTTGTTCTTTACGTTTTTGTTTTACTATGTAGGTGGGCCAGGTCTTGAGGATCATGCGTCTGATGAGGATCTTCAGGATCTTGAAACTGGCTCGTCACTCCACGGGATTAAGAGCCTTTGGGTTCACGCTGAGACAGTGTTACCAGCAGGTGTGGCTTCAAACAATGCTAAACTCCGATTTGTTTTTGTTGGACTTGATCATTTGCATGTTAAATCCCTCAAAGTCCTTAAGCCATATCTCCAGCAGGAACATCCAGACATTACTTCTCTACATTAACACTCATTAACACACATCTGAGGGGATCCCAACAAGGTCTTCCTCCTAGTCTGGAAACATAGAGGGGATTCCTAAGTGTTTCCTGGAACCTCCAACAGAGGGCAGCCTGGATAAATTATAATTAGAACCACATTAGAGTTCTCATGGTTAGGCTCAGAGGTAACAGAACAAGAAATGAGATGAATTTTAAATAAGTGAACTAAATATCACTCTTTCTATGTTTGTGAGGATGGTTAATGTTTCCTTGTCCAATAGTATCCCAAACCTCACCTATGGAGATAAATGGAGCTTCCTCTCTATGGTAGCCAAGCTCTTCAAGGTGAAAACATCATTTAGACCATGTTTAACCTACAATGATTCATTAAAAATTGAACAGTGAAGTGAAAATTGTGTAAGTTCCTTGTAATGCCACTAGATGGTGGTGTTTTTGTGTCATTCAAGATGCACACGTGTACAAAAGCTCCACAACTAATCAGAGCACCTGATATTTGAGAACAGTTTTCCTATGGACAGACAATAAGGTCAAACTGGTGCTCAAAGTGACTCTGAAATAAAATCATCAAATTTGAAACATGTGGATATATCCTGTTAATTGGGGAGCAGATGAAAATGTCTGCTTTATCAGAGCATTCAATAACCAAAGCAGATATTTTATCCTTCTGTGGTTTTTCAAATTTGAAGTTAGTTCTTTTTTTGTAATTTTTACTTATTTCTGCCATAATAAACATGATTAAGGAATCTTGCCCTGCCTCACTAGGAGACTCTTGTTGCCATATTTCCTATCCTTTCAGTAAATTTGCTCAAAAACCTTTCAACAGGAATAAAGATTAGGTTTCATCCCTTTAATCTAGGTAGAGTACATAATTGATCGACCAAGGATTTGAGATAATTGAATGTGTTTCTGCAGGTGGGATGTTTGCTGCTTTTCATCGGCATGGGGATCTTGATGTTCTCAGCCATGGTGTACAGCGTGGAGCACGATGTCTACAACACCAACTTTACGTCCATTCCTCACGCCTGGTGGTGGGCGGCGGTGAGTTCCCCTAGTAGGGCCTTTTTTTTAGTGCTTTGGGAGATTTATAGGATCTTTGTAACTGTAATAGTGGAAAGGAAACCAGATTAAGAGGGAAGGGTGGTAGGAAGGCAGGAATAAAAGGAGACCAGTAAAAAAAATACAAGACAGGGAATGAAGAATACAAAAAAGTAAGGAGACTAGAAGGGAAGCCATTGGGGAGACGAGGTAAGGTAGGAGTTAAGTATACAGGGTAAGAAGGACAATAATAATAAGAAGAAATTAGGGAGACACGAAAGTAGAGGACAAATAGCAAGGTATTAGGGGACACATGGAAGGTATAAGGGATCCAAGAAAAGAATTAACAAGACAAAGAGTGAAGAAAGAAGAGAATAAAGTATAAAAGGATGGAAGGACTAGCATCCTTCTATCCTTGTTCTCCAAGTAGGTAGAAACAAAATAAAACCAATTAAGAAGAAAAGGGAGTAGGACAATCAGAAGGAATTAGGGATAGCATGAATGAAGGGTAGACACCAGGAACATAGGAAGCAGTAGAAGGACACTAGAAATAAATTAGGGAGACCCAAGAAAGGACAAAAAGAAATGAAGGAATTAAGTACAGAATAAAAGAAGGTAGTTGAAGATGCAAAGAAAGGATAATGGAATGAACGGGGGCAATTACAGAGACTAGGACGTATAACGGGAATAAATTGCTGATTCCAGAGGAGTGAATGCTGCAAGTCAATGACTCGATGCAATCTGCTGGGGTTCCTTAGATTGGAAACTTTTTCTAACTGATTTATTAGAATGTATCCTTGATTTTAATAGATTTTTTGTAGAGTGCCTTGAGACGACACCTGTTGTAAATTGGCGCTATATAAATAAACTGATTCTTGATTCTTGATTGGGGATACAAGGTGGGAAGGAAAGACGCTAGGAACAAATTAAGGAAATGGTGAAGGAAAGATACAAAGAAAAAAGTGTAGAAAGGAATAAAGGGAGAAGACACAAGGGTCTGTCAACAACTGATATAAAAACTCCTCACAAGGAACACTTGGTAGCAGCTGTTGCTGTCACGGGTGGAACAAGCGATTTTTACTGCCTGGCTGGTTTGTTCCCTTAATTATTTAAATTATTTTTAAAAAATAAATCTGGACTTACTTAGGTTATGTTTGTCTGATTTGTTTGATTATACTCAGTATCTAAGTTAAAAAAAACTCCAGCTTACTTTCTATAGAAGTTTCCCCGCTCTCTAGATAGGTCCCACCTTAGAAGAGGTTAGTTTCATGGTTAAAAAGAGAAGAAAACGTTCTCCTGTCTGGTTCTCCAGGCGAGCATCTCCACGGTGGGTTACGGCGACATGTTCCCAGAGACCAACCTCGGCCGTGTCTTCGCCTTTGCCTGCATCTCCTTCGGCATCATTCTCAACGGCATGCCCATCTCCATCCTCTACAACAAGTTCTCCGACTACTACACTCAGCTCAAGTCCCACGAGTTTGCGATGGTCACTAAGGCGCGGGGGGAAATCCGCTTCATCAAGAGGGCTGCCAAGAGGTTTGCAGACTGTTGCGACGACGTTCAACCGAAAACCTTTGAAAGTGGAGGGTTGGTGGACGCCAATGACGAGGGAACAAAGCTCGGGCTGTCTGGATACTAAACTTTCATCTTTATATGCCTGTCCTTGTTGGGTCAATTCATGTCCATTGTCATTGGGCAAGAGTCTAGGACCACCCTGGACAGACAACCCACAAATTCACACCTACGGAGAGACCAGTTAAGGCAGAGTACCAGGAGAGAACTCAAGAACATTCAACGCCCCCCATGCTGAGATTCAATCGGAGCTGAACTTTTAGTTTTCTGCCTGGATGTCGCAAATGTTTTGATGCAACGACGAACCAAGACTACGATTCCGTTTGCTAACTAGAGCAACATTCCAATCCAGCTTTATTTAGATAACACTGCCTTGTCTCTCCAATAATGTCATGGTACAAACGTAGGCTACGTTCACATAGCAGGCAATTGTGACAAAACACTGACATTTTTTTTTTTTTTTTTTTTTTTTTTAACACACGTGCGACCAATAGATTTTTTTTGACAACAGTTAATCCTATTCTTTAACCGGCATTAAAACCAAAAAAAAAAATCAAACATTAGGGTTTGAGCCACTGTCGTAGTTTAAAAAAAATCAGGATTTTAAAGTGTCTGCAGTCTGATTTTATCGCATTTTCTTCCTCACTGACGTGAGATGTGCATCACAATGTGCAGCAGAGGAAGTCAGACGTGGGGACTCTGAACGTAAACGTCTGAAGCAAGCGATGCCGAGTTTAGCTTTCTTTTTTCTCATCTTTCGTCATCTTGTTCTGATCTTGTGACGAGTTGCTCAACAACTTTAACAACCATCCAAAGATGGTGGCGTCCGTTGTAACTGACGTAAACGTGGTGTCTAGGTACTTCTTTCTTGTTTATCTGTGGGTCGCTTTGTGTTCGTAAACCGTTCTCACAGGACTCCGATAGTGGTCGAATTTATTTCATACGAATTGAACAAAACCACGAGTATTAATAATTACTGTGCATCAAGATTGGTGTGAATGTATCTTTAGGCTCAAACTCTTTCTTTTTTCTTCCATTATAAAGGAAGTTCTCCATTCATTTATAGCAAATATTTCTGTAGAGGTCTGTATTTAAATATGGAAGCTGCAAAGAAGACGGCTCAATAAAGGGATACCAAAAGCCCACTTCAGTAAAATGTTGTATAAACATTCTATAGTGAGAAAAAGTTTGGTTTAAATAAATTATCCCCAAATTAACCCGTTTTTTTTAAATTACTGCAGCTTTTTCACATACAAAACTATGTTTGAGGCATAATTAAGAGGGATCCACATCAATGTTAGTAATCTTTTAAACTAGTAGGATCTGAAAAGTATTAACAGATTTTTCTTTTAATGTTGCTGTAATCATAAAAAGCAATATCACAATAATCTTTATTTCTTTTCAGGTAATAACATTTATCTCCAAAAAAGACAAAACCTGTCCACAAACTGGTGGCTGGACAATTTTACTATGTTCCGACTTAAAGGTAACGTCCATGAAACGTCCTTGAAGCTTTTGCATGCTGGGTAGATGTTTCCTGAACCAAACAAGATGAGGTTTCAAAATCTAAAGTTCGTTGTAATAATAAAAAAAAATAATCTCAACTACTTGTTGAGATTCTCCAGCAGGATTCCGGCTCCTTTATTGTCCGTCCTCGTTTGGAGCTCGGAGGTGATTGTCATCAGCGCCTCCTTCACCTCCGCAGCCACGGACCGCTCGCTACTGTTCAGCAGGCTGCAGAGAAAACACAAACGTGATGCTGTTGATCGTTTGGATAATCATCGTTGACCAATCAATCAGAACACATACAACCTATTCCTCGTGCAGCTGAACTCTGATGTAAACCACCCTTATTATGTGGAAAAATGTGAGACTTGCACTAGCTTGCCTTCACAGTTGTTGGGAGGAACTATTTCATATGTGCTTTTAGCCAATAAATGATTAAATTATTTAACATGAACCCCTTGAAAGATGATTGATGTTATTGTTAAGTACATTTAAGACATTAGAGAAGGTATAATATCACTATGTATTATGTTTGTAAACACATACACCATGAAGGCGCAACTGTTGTGAGATCTCTAGTCAAGACTGTTATGTATTTTGGATTGATTGGATGCTCCGGGTAGCTGGATTTGAAGAATTCAAGGATTTATTTATTGTCATACCACTTCACATTTACATGTTTGTGATACAAAATGCAAACTTGGATCCTTTTTAAGCCAAATAAATAATAAATGAATGAATGAATGAATAAATAAATAAATGTAATGGTTTGATGTGCTGAATTTAGCCAACTAAACAGGGAACTTGACTTCATCGGCCTGGCAGCTGCGGGGTAGGTAGTAAGTTTACATCCATTAGTTTCCAGTTATGTACTAAAGCCAGAGTTTGTGATGTTGCCGTAGTAACCCACCGTGACGTCTCAATCGGACTCATCTGTAAAGAAAATTTCCACATGTTCTCTATTTGTTTAATGAAGTACATGTAGGAAGTTACTGATCTGTTAAGTGTGACATTTAAAAAAAAGAATAAGAAATGAGAAACCGAATGAAAACACATTTTACAGACATGTGGTTGAAACCGTAAACTGTAACCAGCAGAAACGAGACGCCGACCTGCAGAGCACCATGGCTCCCCTGTTGACTCTGACCCAGCTCTTCATCGTCTCGGTCCCCACCGTGTCCACCAGGATCCTGCTGAAGCGCTCTGTTGAGAAAGCAGCCGCCGAGCTCATCAGCGACGACAAAAAAACAAAAAACGACACGCGCCGGAGCATCTACCTGTACGCCCTCCTTACCTTCCCTGCCGGCCTCGGCCAACATGGCGTCCTGCTCTATCAGCCATTTCAGCACCAGGTGTCCTGCTGGGTGTTCGGCCATGTGAAGCTGCAGCACAGGTGGGATAAAATGGGTAAAAAAAAAACAAAAAAAACACACACTTTAGACTCTAGAAGTTTTTTTAAGCTGTGCTACTAATACCATATAAATAGATCTGAAATAAGTTTTCCAGATCAGAACTTCAGTTTCAAGATTCAGCGTATACATACAACGCTAATTTACAACACGTCGTCTCGAGGATCTTCAAAAGAAAATCATTTCATTCTGACCAGGAATACGTCACAGACAAATCAGTTTAAATAGTGATTTTTTTATACATTTCCTCTGCCGACGTTCCGAAGTTCTGCATGAATTAATAGCAAGATTTACTAAAGCGATAATAAAAAGGTAAGAAAAGGAAGACATGATTCTAGAAACTCAAAAACAAAGTTGAAATGACGTCAAGAGGAGACGGGAAGATTATAGGTGAAGCTATTGGAAGCGTTTCTAGTATTCTCTAACAAATATTTGAGGCCTTTAAAGAAAAACAGCTTTTATTTAACAGAGTTTTAAAATCGATTGATTACTGGGGAACTGCCAGAGTTTTATTTAGGTATCAGAGTAAAGGGGGCTCCATTTATGGACATGTCCAGTTGGAAGGAGTCATAACGGGGAACGGGGGACACTGTCCTGGAATCAAACCGATTGGTTCCTCTCACCTCTCCGTCGATGCCTCCCGGTACCAGCTCCTGATTGGCCAGTTGAGCCACGGCCGTCATAGCGGGCCTCAGGTCCCCGCAGGCGGACGCCAGGATGTCGCTAACGGTGACGCTGGCGGCCTTGTCCGTCACCATGGTGGCGGCGTTCTCGCAGAGATACTCCAGCAGCGCCGGGGAGACGGCCTCCAGCAACTCCCGGCGTCGGGTCGCCATGTCCTTTTTGCTGATCAGAACCAGAACCGTTCAAGAACAAACTGGGACTCATTTATCGAAGACATGAGACAAAATTACTAGAATGTAGAATTTTTTTTTCATTCATTTGAAGAATTAAAAGCTTTTATTGTGGAGAAACTGTTGCAGTTAAGCTTAAGTTTCTGAATTTCTTGACCCGATCTGCATTGATCCCATAATATCTGGACTTTTTTTATGGATAAATGTAATAATTATTTTAGTAAACCAGTTAACTAATAATAATAATAATAAGTATTTTTTTTAAACAGGAAAGTAAACATTTTATTGACAAAAATGCAGCTAAATTAACATCAAGTTTCATCATCTGTTTGCGACTAAACAATTAATGATTTTAGAGCTGAAACAACTAATCGATTTAATGGATTAGTAAAATGGTTGTCAACTAATTTAGTCGTGGATAGCTTTATAATCACATTTTACTGTAAGGGTCTAATTTTAACAAAATCTGTTATATCTGCAGTCAATAGGTGGCAGTAAGGAGCTACCTAACGCTGTGATCTACCAGTGGAACAGTAGAAGAAGAAATCAGAACAGTTGTTATGCAAACTCTCAGGCAGCATAAAAACATTTGCCCTGAGCAAGATGGCGGAGCAGGAAAATGTAGGAAAGTCTTCTTTAAGTGAACATCTGAGACCAAAACATGTCTGAGTTGAAGCAGGAGAGGAAGAACCAGCGCGGTAAAATAAGCTAATAAGAAAATAAAGGCGCTAAATACTGTTAATGAATTCAGTTCATATTCATTTAGAGTTGCAGGAG
>JAVLVB010000208.1:713307-732221 GCA_032876305.1 Orestias chungarensis
TAAAGATCTAATTAAATATTAGAGAATAATAAGGACAGAGATTATTGTTAATATTATATAAACTCAATAAGTTTTATATAATTTTACCTCATTTTTGTATTTTATGCCCAAAAATGAACAAACATTTTCCACTGTTGAGCTCATTTGTTCCTTTAAACAACCCTAAATAAATTGCTGTGCACAGCAAAATCTTCTTGTCTTTTCCTTTTTCTTAATAAAAGAAAATGTTATCGCTTAAATGGGAAAGTGACGGCTGAAGAAAATTAATCATAAGAAGCGTTTTATAAAAATAATCGACAGCTTAATCGATCATTAAAATAATCGTTAGTTGCTGCCCTAAATGATTTGATGGCAAAAGGTGCCTAACAGGAGGTTTTCCTACAGAATTTGAGAGTGGTGAGGCTAAACCTGGAGCATATTTACAGACAAAGGTTTCTTGTTTTTTTTGTGCAGTATTTTGCTTAAATACTTCTCTTAATCATGTCAGGGTTTTCATGTCACGGTTAACGATTATTCAATTCCTATTTTAGCTGAAGATTATCTCTAATCGAATAATCAGATTATTTATTTAGCTCTAAATGCTTTTTGTAGCTTATTTTAAATGACCATTCCAAAACATTAACCACTAATAGACCGGCTCACGCCGATTCAAACTTAAACCAGACTTCTTGTGTTTTATTGACCAATCAAAGGTTTTTAAATGCTAAACTGGATGCAGCTACCAATGGTTGCTACCTGTGAGCATTCCCGTCTCCTTGCTCCAGCTCCTTGACGATCTCCGGCAGCATGTGGGCGCGGTCTCTGGGGCTCAGCAGGTACAGCAGGACTTTCTTGCCGTGTTTGTTTCCGAGGACCTCTGGGAGAGCGGACAGGATCTCCTACAGAGAGACGGCCGACCGGTCAGGCCTCGAGACGATTCTTTTGGGATCGCCAGAACCCGGACACACAAACCCACCGAGAGAACCGCTTGCTTGACCAGCTTGGTGTCGTCCACGCAGTCAAATATCGCCAGGAGAACCATGTGACCAAACTCCCCCTGTGGGAAGAAGATCGCTGGGTGAGTCCAACGCCATTGACCGGTTGGTTTTAATCGATAAAGCGTGTCAATGAACTCACGGTGGCGAACTTCACCATGTAGGTCTTCATGGTTTTTATGATGACTTTTCTGTCCTGCAACACAAACAAGGAGCAGCAAAGATACTGAGCGCAGCTTTTTAATGTATTCATCAATCTCTGGATGGAAGATCGGCTGGCCCGACTTTAGTGGTAGAGAAAAGTGAAAATGAGGTGAGACTGGGTTTCAAAGTAAACGAGGGTTTCACAAAGAACAGTCGCTGAAGTCAAAGCGAAAAACTAAACCTGAAAAGAACATTTCCATCAAAATGCACCTATCTGAAAATTTGGGCCGATATAAGTAGCTGATATTATCATTGTTGCAATGGTGATAACCATTATTATATATTTTCCCCAACCATTTAGATAAAGCGAAAGATGACGAAACTATCAAGACAACGAGAATAAACATTTGCAGTTTTAATAATCGGACTGATGCCAACATTATTACCACTATATCGTGTATCCCCACCATCTTAATTAAGCCGTAAACACTAAAATAGTCATGCTAGTCCTTTGTATCAGATGCAGCGAGTCAGAACCGGCTGCAGAACGCTGATCAGTGCATTTTGAAGAAAGCGGGTTTGCTCTGCGGTTTCATTTGGAAGACCTTTGAGAGGGGCAGACATTTCACCTACACCCCTCTGCTCTGGTTACAGTAAGGAAAAGACGATTTTTTTCTTTTTTTTTTACTTTGGTAAAACACCCTGGCAGCCATAGTTTCACATGACCAAATAAATACCACAATATTGGCCTAGTTTCACAGATCTGATTCAAATGTTACGATGACTGGCCGGTGCAGATGTTAAAGCTGATATACATTGCATCTGAAAGAATAATAGTAAACAATTAATTGTATATATTGGGATGCACAATACATCACCATCACCATCGGAATTGGCTGATTGTTAAGGATTTAGTTGACGCCAGTCCAATAAGTAGAACCGGGCCAATATTGGCAACTGATATATCTATCTTGTTTGAATTGTGGCTCTGCAATATCAGTGGTTATTAAACCTTTTCAAGGTGTCAAAACAATATTTATACTACGTATCGGCCCAAATTTTCAAATCAGTGCATCTCTAGTTATCACATTACCAAAGGCATTGGGTAACTGAACCAACCTTTGCCGTCCCATGCCACAGACAGCGCAAGGCGGCTCGAGCGCCGTCGTGAGTGTGAGCCATGTAGACCACCGCCTCCCTGATGGACTCGATCATCTCCTGCTCAGAGTCGTAACGAACCCGAGAACACACACATGGGAGAGAGATGGAGTCATAACCTGGTCACCGTAGCGTGTTTCCTGCAGAGATGAAAAGACACCGGCGCTCACCGATCTCTGCTTGTCCGGCGCAAACAGGAAGTAGTCCAGGAAGACTTTATGGACCACAGAATGCTTGATGACCTGTTCCCTGTCAGAGACACGAAAACGCAGTCAGTCCTGCTTAAGTTCTGTATAATTTCAGCATCTTACTTTCCAGGCAAAGCTTCATTTGTTTATGTTAAAGCAACACTGAAGAAGTTTCAGTTTTGGTCAATTTTGGCGCAGCAGTGTGGACTAAAGCTGTAGTGTTTAGCCTGAAGGAAGACTCCATTTCCCATGAGCACCAGCGCATAGCGTGGTAAAATCCTGATCACTTGGATTAAAGTACATTTCTGTTTCCAGTGTCTGTGAAGGATGAATAGCGATGAGGTGATGAATCCAATTGTGGTGAAACAATGAAGATAAGAAACGGGGGAAGTGACGTATGCCATAAAGCAGTCAGCACAATTGTAGTTGTTTTGTGTGGAAGGCTGGGTTAAAGCGATACGGACCTCCTCAGGCCATGAGAGAGGCGTCATTCAATGAGCTGTAAGTTGACGTTTGATCACAGAAGTTATGGAAATATTTTATGAAGGTTGAAAAATTACTCAGTGTTGCTTTAAATAGCTTATTTTATACACCAGTTAAGCTAGATTTATAGCTGAAGCATCAAACTGGGCGCACCGATGGCATCTGTTGGGTGTTTCCATGTAATTATCATCCTACGTAGAACTTTGTAACTCGGTCCAGATCTCGTGTGTCGTCTTTCACTCTAAAAAAAAGCCAGTCCTACAGATCACGGTTAGCAGAACCTCTTCACATTATGTTAAATATCACTTCAGATAAACAGACTCTGGTTTTCAGAGTAAATAATTTTTGAGGCTGAACATGGGATCATTTGTGTGTTTCGTTTGTGTAAAAATCAACTTTGGGACATTGGAAATTGACTCTTCTGGTTAACTTTAAAAGAGTTTTAACATCCAAACATGGCGGACTGGCCCAACGCCGATCCAAACTTGGCACGTTTTCTGCTGCCTCTCCTCTTACTTCTGCGCCAGCGGGACGATGATCTGCTTCGTGTCGTCCATGATGTTCTCCAGCTTCTCCGGGTTTGCCGTCACCACCTTCTCGATTGTGTTGCGCTCGGACGACTGGAGAGAGAGAGGATCGTTAGTTGCCGACCGCGCCTCATCGCCCGACCGCTCCGAGCGCGCACGGCCCAAACCTTGCAGACGGCGTAGGTGTTCCCGTAGAGCTCGTCGGTGAGCATCAACCTCTGCGCCAGCACGGCTTTGTCGTTGTAGGCGTACTCGATGATGGCGGAAGCGGCGGCGTGCCGGAGCATCTGACGGACGTGACCTCTGAACATCTGGATCACGGCAGCCACCAGCTCCTTGTTCCTGCGCCGGAAGAGGAACCGCAACCACAACAAGAAGTCAGCTTTGGGTTTTTTGTTTCAGCCGGGAAGCGGAGGCGGCAGAGCGGTCTGATCCGACTCACCCGTACATCAGGAGTTTCTTCACCACGTGCTTTCCGTACGGCGATTTGGACAAATCGAGGACGCTGTCTGCAGAGGACAAGCACAGATGCCGGGTCGGTCGTTTTAACAGAACAATGGGGGGAGAGAGAGAGGCGTTTACCTTTGAGCTCCTCCAACACCTCCAATCGCTGCTTCTCGTTCCCAAACTGGATGAAGCATTGAAGGACTCGCACCGAGTCGTGAGCGAACGCCATCTGCAGGCAGAGGGAGCGCACTCGCGTGAGAACAACATGGCCCACCGAAACAAGGAGGGAAAAAATCCGCCAGAGTTCCAGATATTAGCATTAATTCACTTTTCCAGACCCAAATTTCCTGTTGACTCTTTTATTAGCCACAAAAGATGAGAAATAATTCACTGGTGTTACTTCTGAAAAAGAGAGACTATGGATAGACCAAGAGACGGATGGATAAAAGGATGGATGGACAGAGGACAAATTAAATGAATGGACCAAAATATGGATGGATGAATGTAAAAAAACTAAACAAATGGATTGATAGACTAATCGATGGATCGAAAGATAAATGAAAGGATGGAAGAATAGCGCGTTTAGTTTAGGGAACTTTAAATCTAGTGTCCTGCAACTTTCAGACGTTTACCTGTTCCAACATATTTAAGGCTGCAACTAATGATTATTTTCATAATTGTTTTATTATTCATTTTATTCTGCTGTCCCATATGAGGTGTTAAGAATGAATTTTCATTGGGGAAAAAGGAAAATACATGTTAATTGTGCCGTGCACTGCAATATATTTAGCTCGGTTTAAACCAAATGTAAAATATTCCTTCATTTTCTTAGGCATAAAATGCAAAAATGAGGTAGAATTTCACAAATTTCACTTTTGTACCTTTTTCCTGCTCCACCATCTTGCTCAGGGCAAATGTGTTTATGCTTCCTGAGCCATGCGCTAGCAAAACAAGGTTAACGATTGGATCATTTCTTCTTCTATTGCTCCACCGGTAGATCACAGTTAGGTAGCTCATTACTGCCACCTTTTGACCGCAGATCTAACAGACTGAGTTAAAAATAGACGCTTATGGTAAAACGTGATTATAAAGCAACTAATCGACGACTAAATTAGTTGTCAAATATTTTAATGATTGATTAAATCGATTAGCTTTTTTTGGCTCTAAACACATCTGAACCAGACGGAGGTGGCGGGGGTGTCCGCCGCCGATTTAGAGACGACCCCACGTTAAAACGAAGCCTGCAGATCTACAATCAGGCCTTTACAGAAACCAACAGCAGACCTGCTTCATCTTCCCACGGATCAGACTGTGAAGCTCCTTCATCAGTTTCTTCTTCTGCTCTTCGTCACATTTCTTCCTGTTGTTAAAAAGAAAGCATCATCCGTCAGTGGGCAGGAGGGAAAAACCTGGAAATGGATCAGCGGAATCGAGGAAAACTGCACCTCCGGAGATTCCCCCACACTCCTTTGCACTGCCGGATGATCTCAAACATGTCCTTCCTCTCCGCCTGCTGCCGGCTGTCCTTCAGCTCCTTCTTCTTCTGCAGTCGCTTCTTGTTCAGCTCTTCCTCAGTCATTGGCGGCTTTTCGCCTTTCCTCCCCTTCTTGGCCGGCGGACCTGATCGCAAACGCGAACGTCTGAAATGCTGCCATCAAATGACGGCCTCAGCTTCACAACAGGAGCGTGTCCTCACCTCTGCCCTCTGCTGGCAGCTTCCTCTTTGTCTGTGGTCCTTTCCCAGCATTAGACAAACCCATTTTTCTTCCTCCGTCGTTTGGTTTTCCCGGTCTGTTCTTCTTCTCTGCGCTCTTGTACGCTTTGAACGGCTTTTTCCCACCAGGCTTCCCTCCGAATTCTGGAAGGAGCCGACAAGTTGCAGATGAGGCACGAGCCTGGCCGCCTTGACTCCTGTTAATGCGACTGATGTCTTACCTTTTCCTTTGTTTAGAGGCTTTCTCCCACCTTTGGACGAGAAAGGTTTTTGGGGTTTGGCTTCCATGGTAATGCTGGATCCACGGAGACTCTAGGAGGAAACAGGAATCGGGTTTTGTGAACACAGTTCAAACATCTGCAGAGTAATCAAAAGCTAGTTTACTGAAACGTTTAAATATCTGTAGCAGCGTCCGGCTCTCGTATTGATATCGCTCTAGAATTAGCAGTAAAACTTTTTGATTACAGCTGCCTGCACATTTCCAACTACAAACTCTAAACTGAGCATAAACAATGTGAGCTTCCTAACACATTTAAAACATTATGTTTAATAGTTGATTAATATTTAATAGGTACATTAAATTAGGGCTGCAACTAAAGATTTTTTTCATCGACTAATCTGTTGATTATTTTTAAGATGAATCGCTGTTTATAATTATTTAGCCTTTACTTTCCCATACAAGGAATAAAAAACGAATTTTCATTAGGAAGAAAGGAAAAACACAAGACAATTGTGCCGTCCACAAAATATTTGTTCATTTTTAGGCATAAAATACAAAAATAAGGTACAATTTCATAAAACTTAGAGTTTATATAATATTAATAAAAATGTCAGCCCTTATTCTTAACATTTGAATTCTTCTTTAATTAGATCTTTATTGTGAATGTTCTGACTTAGTTGGACATTCTTGTTCCTAATAATCTGAACTTGTGTCTCTACCAGCATGTTTAGAACAGAGTTAGTAAGTGGTAGACATTGCTGGGGGGGAGCGTCTTGTTCCACATGTGTTCCTTTATTGTTGCTCCTGCAACTCTAAATGAATATGAACTGAATTCATTAACAGTATTTAGAGCGTTTATTTTCTTATTAGCTTATTTTACCGCGCTGGTTCTTCCTCTCCTGCTTCAACTCAGACATGTTTTGGTCTCAGATGTTCACTTAAAGACTTTCCTACATTTTCCTGCTCCGCCATCTTGCTCAGGGCAAATGTGTTTATGAGCCATGCGCTAGCAGAACAAGGCTAACGATTGGCTGATTTCTTCTTCTACTGCTCCATTGGTAGATCACAGGGTTAGGTAGCTCATTACTGCCACCTATTGACCACAGATATAACAGATTGTGTTAAATCATACCGTTTACGGTAAAACGTAAAGCAACTAATCAATGAATAAATTAACTGTCAACTATTTTAATAATCGATTTAATCTATTAGTTGTTTCAGCCCTATTCAAATCCCCTTTTTTTGTTGCAAACTTCTGTTCTCCATTTGATTAATATAACTTCATCAAGTCCTTTGTATCACTTCACAACATGAAAGTATTAAAAGTCTGTATGATTCATGCAGATATCGTATCAATATCAGTATCTGGCGAATAAATATCGGTATTGTACCAGACGTTCAAAAGTTGTATTGACACACTCCTGAATATCCAGTGCAGTTTTCAAGAAGCATTCAAGATAATGCTGCAGTAAACCAGATGTTTCCTGAAGTAGCTAAATGTATTTTAATTTATATATAGATGGATAAAACGACGAACGAATGAAAGGATGTATGGACGAATATCCCAACAAACTACAAAGGTCATGTATGTCCGATTGTAGCTGGATCGAACTATTTAAAAAATGTGAAACAACCCCGCAGGCAGAGGACGAATCAGAGGTCGACTTCACAGTTTCCACCTGATGCCAATACCGATATTCTATACTAATGTTGAATTTCTGATCGATATTGTATGCGTTTCCTAGACAACACTCTGAAAAAACGACCACACCGCTGACATTGTCACAATTGCTTCGGGGTAAACATCCCAAAATCCTGACATCCACAACACCAGGGTCACATGACCAGACAAATACCACGTGACCAAGGACCTCCCCTTCAAGATATGCAAACACATACAAGAACAAGACGGAAGCAAATGTGGGCAGATAACATGAATGCCAATATATTGAGCAATTCCTAATTCCACATGTAATTTACTAAATAAGAGACGAAAGCAAATTGGGTGGATTTGCATTTCTTGCCAACAACTTATCGTTTCATCCTGGAATGTTACTGCGGAACACAGCAGTCTTCAGTCAGAAACCGAGTGGATGTGTTGCGAGACTGACTGCTACTGGAAATCCTTCCCTCCCACAGCGTCACGCATCACGAGGACTTTTCCAAGATATGAGTTAAAACTGTGTTTAATTTCGCTTCATTTTCACCACAGATCATAAAGACGGAAAAATCTTAAAGTTCATATCGTTACATGTTTAGAAACAGTTTATTAGAAGATGATGAACAAAAACAAATAAGAAAACATCTGGTAAAATGACAAAAGAGCAGCGTTTACAGGAAGGAACGCACCAGTTTAAATAAAGCCATCCCATAATAATACTGGAATCAGACTCGACGTCTAAAACAGAGAACCAGTCATGGAATATTACAAAGAAAGAAACGAGTTTCTGAAACACTTACACTTACGTTGAGCACGTTGTTCTCGTGTCGTTCCGGTTTACGACACTGCCGCAAGTGAGCTGGCGTGGCCGTAAAAATGAGCAAACGCGCAAACAAACTGTTAAAGGCGAATCAATTAAATGTTTAGTGCTTTAATATTCTAACCTTTGCTCAGATAACGTGTGCAAAACTTCCGTCCTGTACTCTACTGTTGTCCATATAGTTGTGAAAAGAGCAGATTTGATGTTATGGTTTAAAACACGTCAGAAATAAAACCAAAAAATATACGTATATATTATATTTAAAACGGTTTTATTTCGTGTGATTTTTTTTGTAATGTTTAGTTTTTTCATCAATAAATAAATGTTAATGTTTTTTGTCGTAATCTTGAAAGAGAACTATATTAACCACAATGCTTTGCAGGCAGGTGCTTCAGCTTGCTTTGTTGCCTAGCAACGTGCTAACACTATATTAACCACAATGCTTTGCAGGCAGGTACTTCAGCTTGCTTTGTTGCCTAGCAACGTGCTAACGGACAGGCGGAAGGGTAAAAACGAAAATTAACCAAAAACTTTCGTCACAGACAGACAAAAAAGTATTTTTTCGCGTATGAAACCTATACGTTAAAGTTTTATAGTTTATAAAACCTAGACAATGTTTTATTGTAGGTATTTTTTCTTATAAACGACACCATGTCGGATGAAGGAACGAAGAGTTCAGTTGGTGAAGAAGAGCCTGGAAATGATGAAGGTAATTCAGACTCTGTTTTAAACATTTACAGCAATAAAAACAAAAATTTAATGAAAATTAACGCTAAATTCAAAAATTAATTGACAGCTTTTTTCAGACTTTGTTCGGCTAATCTCTTCCCAACTCTCTATAACCCAAAATGTCAAAGTGAAAGAAGTATTACAAACAGAAAACCCATAAATCCTAATATAGGATTAAAAATAAATGTGAATGTTTCCTCGTTCCCACATGATGTGACCCTGAAGCCCCTGACATCCACCAGGAGCCCAGGGGCCCACCAGAGCAGGTGCCACCAGAGCAGGGGCCCCCGGCAGACATGTTCTACAGCTACGAGGGGCTTCACTCCAGAGCCACCATTACACCTGACTCTGAAATCCCCGAGAACCTCTTGCATCTCTTGTATCCGTGTCACTGAAGAAGTTTGGGGAAAATAACAAAAAAAAAACTATAAGCCATCTCTCAGTTTATTTTATACAAATTATGTCTATTTATATCTCTGATCATCAGGAAATTACGGTAAATCTAATGTTTCATGCTGAACTAGGATACATTTCCAGTTCCCTTTACTGTGTATCCTTTCTTCCTCCTTCTTTTTTCTTAAAGCGACACTAAGTCACTTTTTATACCTTCATGAAATATTTTCATAACTTTTGTGATCATATGTCTACTTACAGCTCGTTAAATGCCACCTATGTCGTAGCCCTGGGGGTCCGTATCGCTTTAAGCAACTTTGAGGAGGGTGGCAGGAACCCTGCCACTAAAAACAACTACAAATGCGCTGACTGCTTTACGGCATATGTAACTTCCCTCGTTTCTTATCTTCAACATACTCATCTGACATTGTTTCACCACAATTAAATTCATCACCTCATTGCTGTTCATCCTTCACACAGACACTGGAAACAGAAATGTACTTCAATCCAGCTGCAGGCGACCGAGAGGTCAGGATTTTACCACGCTGTGTGCTGGTGCTCCTGGGTAATGCTGTCTTTCTTCAGGCTAAAACACTAGCGTTTTTGTCCAAACTGGGCTGCCAAAATCAACCAAAACTGAAACTTCTTTAGTGTTGCTTTAAGGTCTCTCCTTTAATTGCTTTTTTCCAAGTTCTTCTATCTTTCCGTTTTTCCTCCCTGCCTTTCTTTTTTACTTAGTCCTCTCATAATTTTTTCCTTTTCCCTTCTATCCTTCCTTCCTTTCTTTTTACTCTTAGTCCTTCCCTCCTTGTGTCCACATTTCCATCCTCCCCCTTTATAAAAGTTCTCTACAGGTAAAACTAAAGTAAACCCAACTGAGTTGATCGTATTATACTTGACGGTTTGCGCCTCCAGCCACTCGTTTGGCTACGACAGCGGCCGGAGGTCCAACCTGAAGCTGCTGAACGAGACGACGCTGCTGTTCATAGCCGGGAACCTGCTGGTCCTGCTGGACGTGTCCACCCGGCAGCAGAGATACATGCGCTCCTGCAGCGGAGGAGGGATCGGCGCCGTCGCGGTGAGGAGACTCAACGAAGGAAATTATCCACCTAAATAAAAAATAATTAAAAAAACATTACATTCTCTCATGGAAATTACCATTATTAAACTTCAATAGATTTTCTACCATCTAAAATGTTCTGAAATACTAACATTATAACTGTTTGAAACAAATTGTCCTGTGTCTAAACGGCTGCTGATAAAAACAATCATTGTTTGTGTTTGAAGGTTCATCCTGCCAGGGAGTTTTTTTCCGTGGCAGAGAAAGGAAACAATCCCGGCGTCATCATCTACGCGTATCCTTTGTTGAGGCCGTACCGCATCCTCAGAGGTGAGCCGCTCGGCTGTCTCTCACACAACCGTCGTCTCCGGCCTCCTGGGTGCTCAAGGCCGCCGTTTCCACACTTCAGGCGGAACCGAGCGCGAGTACAGCTTTGTGGACTTCAACCCGGACGGCAGGCTGGTGGCCAGCGTGGGCGCAGCCCCCGACTACATGCTGACCCTGTGGAACTGGAGGTGCGAGGAGGTGATGCTGAGCTGCAAGGCCGTCTCGCAGGAGGTCTACAGGGTCAGCTTCTCCCCGTACAACCCGGGAACGCTCACCTCTTCCGGATCAGGACACATCAAGTAACAACAACTTGATTTTTACCCTCTAGGGTTTTTTTTTTTGTTCCCCTTTTCAAAGATGGGTATGAAAATCAGTTAATGCAAATAATACAAATGTATCTGCTTGTTATCAAACATGATTGATAAATACCAGAATTGTTTTTTTGTAAATTTGTGTGTGTGTGAGTGGGGGGTAATGGGAGGAGGCTGGAGTGCCCAGAGAGAATCCACACAGGCACAGTGAGAACATGGAAGAGACACAGCAACAATCGTACTGAGATGTCTTAGGCTGGAGCCTCTTCCTCCACAGCGTGGGTTCGCTGAGAGCTCCGATGACCGCAACTCTACCGCCGCCGCCTTCACCTGCCAGACTCTCGTGGTTCTTCCCTGAAGGCTCGGTGCTTCTCCAGTTGCTCCTGCTCCTCTCACCTAAAACGTTTCTGTCGTTTAGGACAGTCACGTCGATCACAGCGGCTGTCCTCAGCTGCTCATCAACGATCACAGTTGGTTGATCGTTGCCGTTTTATGTCTGGATCTGGAAATAAGGGAATCTTTTTTGGATTGCGATTGAAAATACTTGTTCCATTACCTTTAAACAGTTTAAGAAAAATGTACAAACAAATGAAAAAAACCTCCATCTTCTTATTAACGTTGACCAGCTTCTCTCTATGATGAAGAAGAGCAACCCCACAGCATAATGATGGCACCACCATGGCTTCTGGGAAGAGGAACTTCTCAAGGCTTCCTTTCAAAAGTGTAGAGATTTAGTTTGCAGCTGATAATCCTGGTGAGGACGGAGCCAACGGACCTTTTGGGTTATTTCGTGGTTCATGCTCTCCTCGTTGACAACAGAACTGCTTCATACTGAGATAAAACTACAACCAGATGGACTTTATCGAGTAATTATGTGACTTAGGATGGTAATTATTCACCCTGGACTTTATTTTTTTGGTTTCAGACTAAGTGAGGATGATAACTTTCTGCGTAAATAACTTTCAGGCAGCCAGTTTACTACAGAATATGTCAGCAACCGTTAGTTGTAAGAATCAGTGTTTGAACGTTTGTTCAGAGTCAGGTTATCCCCATTTGTTTAAATCCCTTGTGTTCGGCTGTTCTTCTCCTTTCTGTCAGGTTTTGGAAAATGGCGACCACCTTCACTGGCCTCAAACTGCAAGGAGTCATGGGACATTTTGGAAAAACCGCGGCGACCGACATTGAGGGCTACGTTGAGCTTCCAGATGGAAAGGTGAGACCCGTCGCCTCTAGAAGAACCTGGAGTACTTTCTTTCCTCTTAATTCAGTAAATTGGAAACATCCTCATCAGTTTAAGCACTTCTGAGAGTCGTGTTGTGGATTACAGAGAATTTACGCCAGGGGAGCCCGACTTGAAGCCATCTTGATCCTTTTCTGAGGCCCTTGATAACAAATCAGTCAAAACAGTATATCACAACAATATCGTCATCACAATATCAGCGATAAAGGACTGTTTGGAGTGCAGGAGTTAATTGCTAATGAATTTTATGAGTTCTGAAGTTGTATATTTTATGCTAATGTGATATTTAGCCATTAAGATTTAGTTGCATGGCAGCAGTTCACAAATGACATTAGCAAGAATGCTAAAGCTCCCATAGAGCAAGAAGCCTGGGCTGGAAAGAAGGGAGAGAAGAAAGCAGGTATTTATTGCGGCTGATATTGTTATTGAAACACTTACTGACATTATTGCCATCATTAGATTTTCTAATATTGTGCTGCTCACAGTGTCGTTCCAACGACAGAACTCTTGTTCTCGAAACCAAGCAAGCTCAGCAGGAAGATGGTTCTGTAGTAGAATAATGTCGCCCATGTTTATTGCCGGAGCTTTAAAGTCAGAGGAAGTTATTGATGCTTTTAAGAAGACACATAAAACCAAGCTGTTCTGCCGGAGTTGAACTGCAGTTAACACTTTTTCTGTAGGAACAAACATGTTGAGGCGGGAAACAGTTGGTGGAAAAGAGTTAAAAAGGAAAAGAAATAACCCGAAACAGAGCAACTCATTAAACCGCAGGCTGGGTTATAATAATGAATTTAGTTTCTTGACTCATTTAACTATTAACATCCGATTTATATTTTTATTTTGTGCATGTGTTTCTGTAGGGATGGTCATTTGAAAGATGTTTGGTCATGTGACAATGCTGGTGAGGCATTGGCACCCCATCACAGAATTGGCAGATGTTTAACTGTAGAGGGAAGCAACGAAGGCGGTGCAGTCGTTTCCTCACTGAGTCAAAATGAGTGTCAGGAAAATAATTTAATTTCTTTGAATACGTTTTTGGTCACACATTCACTTCCACATCAACATCTGTCGAAAGAGGAGAACGTAAGCCCAGGATCTTCCAATCTTCCCCATCAGGTGGTGTCGGGCACGGAGTGGGGCAACTTGCTGCTGTGGGAGGGAAACACCATCCAGGTGGAGATCAGCCGCAAAGAAGGCCGGAGCTGCCACACTGGGACAGTCCAGCCGTTCAGCCTGGAGGATGGACAGCTGATGACGTTTGGTGCCGACGGAGCCGTTCGGGTAAAGCGAGCCTGGATTTGGTGATAAAAATCAGTCCGAGTGTTTTTTTGTGTGTGTTTCTAATGTCTGACGGTCTGTTTGTGGGTCCAGGCTTGGGACCTGGAGAAGATCAACTCGGCCAGCCTGAACAGCAGCAGCAGCTTCCAGATGGAGCCCGTCAACGAGCTGCTGGTCGGACACAACGTTCGGCTGTCGTCTGTGGTCAGGAGCCCTGTGCCGGACTCCTTTGTCTGGTTCGCTCAGGTTGGCTCTGGTTGGTCTCCAGTCAGAACCAGAACCAGCGCCAGAAGCTCACCTCACCTCTGTTTGCTCTCTACTAGGACTCCAACGGAGCCATCTGGAAACTGGACCTGTCCTTCACCAACACGGCCAGTTCCCCACCATATCCATCCATCTGCACATCCATCCATCCATTTATCCATCCATCCATTCATCTGTACTTCCAACTATTTATACATTCATTCATCCACACATCCATCCATCTGTACATCCATCCATCCATCCTTACATCCATCCATCCATCTCTACATCCATTCATCCATCCTTTCATCTGTACATCCATCCATCCATCCATACATCCATCCATCTGTACATCCATCCATCCATTCATCTCTACATCCATCTATCCATTCATCTGTACATCCATTCATCTGTACATCCGACTATTTATACATTCATTCATCCACACATCCATCCATCTGTACATCCATCCATTCATCTGTACATCCATCCATCCATTCATCTGTACATCCTTCCATTCATCCGCACATCCATCATCCATCCATTCATCTGTACATCCATCCATTCATCTGTACATCCATCTGTACATCCATCCATCCATTCATCTGTACATCCAACTATTTATACATTCATTCATCCACACATCCATCCATCTGTACATCCATCCATCCATCCGACATCCATCCATCCATCCATCCATCTCTACATCCATTCATCCATCCTTTCATCTATACATCCATCCATCCATCCATCCATCCGTACATCCATCCATACATCCATCCATCTGTACATCCATCCATCTGTACTTCCATCCATCCATTAATCTCTACATCCATCCATCCATCCGTACATCCATCCATCTGTACATCCATCCATCTGTACTTCCATCCATCCATTAATCTCTACATCCCTCCATCCATTCATCTGTACATCCATCCATCTCTACATGCATCCATCCATTCATCTGTACATCCATCTTTCCATTCATCCGCACATCCATCATCCATCCATTCATCTGTACATCCTTCCATTCATCCGCACATCCATCATCCATCCATTCATCTGTACATCCATCCATTCACCTGTACATCCATCCATCTGTACATCCATCCATCCATTCATCTGTACATCCAACTATTTATACATTAATTCACCCATCCATCCATTTATCTCTACATCCATCTCTACATCCATCCATCTGCACATCCAGCCCTCCATTCATCTGTACATCCATCTATCTTTACATCCATTCATCCATCCATCTATCAATCCGTCTCTACATCCATCCACCCCTACAATCATCTTTCTGTACATCCATTCATCCATCCACACATCCATCCATCAATCCGTCTCTACATCTATCCATCTGTACATCCATCTGCACATGCATCCATCCATCCACCTTTAAATCCATTCATACATCCATCCATCTGTACATTCAGATTCAATGGATTCAATGCTCATCCACCCGTCGCCCATCCATTCATCCATGCATCCATACATCCATCTATCTATAATCCATCCAACCAAACATGTATTTTTACATCCAACTCAACTCTCACTCAGAAGCCGTTTCTCTATAACTCTTGACTTTACAGTAGTTGGGGTCTCATATAAATTAGAGTTACATTTACAGGAGAGGTTCATTAGTGTTACAGTCTTCTAGTTTACTGACAGTTGGTTGTTAAACCTCCTTGTTTCTGTTCAGGCCGCTGATCCAGAGTGTCTGTTTTCCTTCCACTCCGGAGAGATCCAAGGGCTGGACGTGTCAAAGAAGTCCCACCTGATGGCCACAACCACTCTGGACCGTGAGTCCAGCATCGCCTTGGCTTCACACCAACAGTCCACGAGTGTAAAAAAGACAAAATAATTGTAAAACAGAAGCTGTAGCTGCTTGTGTCCGTTCTGTCCAGGCTCAGTTAGAGTGTTTGACTTTGTGGCTAAGAGGGAACTTGTGACCACTCGCTTCAACCAAGGAGGAACTGCCCTCTGCTGGGCTCCACCTATGGTGAGTGAGAATCCCACACACAGTAAGAGGGAAGTACACACTGATTAATGTGTTTAAACTTCTGATCTGGAGCATGCAAAACAGTTTTTACACATCATACAGACAAGAAACCTGCATTAATGTAGAGGTGTGTTTTGATTGGTCATTAAGACAGTTGCTCAGGTCAGCATTGGGAAGGCCACATTAAGAGATCGACGAGAAGCTGAGTACAGAGAGCTGCTGGATTCGCTACAGATGCTACAGATCCGTCATCTGTTAGCAAAGCAGCATCAGAGCCAGACACCTTAAAAGATTTAACAAACTAACAAAGGCTGGAAATTTTCCACTGCAGAAACACAAAATTTTTCCAAGTATTTTTGTCTAGCTTCTAATACAAAGTGCACTTGAAACAAGACAAAACAAACTTTTGAGCAATAAATCCTAGCTTGTTTTAAGTCAATGGCTCTTTAATATTGACTAGTTTCATTTGATGATATTTTAGCTTCTTTTCTGTATTTTTGCCTTTTAAGTGAACCAGTGCTTTTTATTTTTTATTAATATCAAAGAATTATTGACCAGGAACGTCTGCCGCTGTTCTGTTTGCTCTCAGGTCAACCAGAGCGGAGGTTTGCTGGTGACGGGCTTTGAGGACGGCGTGGTCCGTTTGTTGGAGCTGTACGACCCCCAGCGGCTGCTGGGCCCCACCCAGCGGGGCCCAGGAGCCGAGCTGCGCCTCAGACAGGCCTTTAAACCTCACAGCGCTGCCGTCACTGCTGTGGCGTTCGACCGAAACGGAGAGATCCTGGCGGTGGCGGTGAGTCGAGTCCCGATGGCGTAATGGTGCCGGATATGAAAGGAGCAAAACTCAAAAAGATCAAACTAGTTAAAAACTATGTTATGCATGTTTCTGATGTTTCTCACCTTGTGTGTCACATTTTACCCATAAACATTTCTCATTTTATTGGTACTGCTTCACAACGATGCTCCTCTTATAGAAGGCTTATATTTTTTGTTTTTAGAAATGTTTTTAATTAATCATTATAGATTTTATAAATCTTCTGTTGTATAATGTTTATTATTAATCAATGTAGGGTGACAGTACGAAAACATAATATTAGAAGATCTTCTGATAGTGTTAATGTTAGTAAATGGATTAGTTGTCATGGTGAGACTTTTCAGCACTTTCACAGGTTGTCCATGAGCGGTCGCCAGAGCTCCATCCGGTTGGAGCAGTTCCTCACATGGGCTCCTGTCCAGGTGATCCTTGTTGGGGCTGATTGGGCTGAGCTGCTTATAAGGAGATGGGATCCAGCTACCCGTCGCCTAAGTGTTTGTTACTCCTGGTAACGTTTACCTGTTCTCAGCGCCTGCTTTCTAATCTCCAGTCTTTATAGTATTTTCTAGTCGTTTGTTATTTTGGTTTTTCTTTGTTACTTTGTTTCATCCGTGCCACCAGTAATTCCCTTTTGTGCTCATCTCTTCAGGTTCAGTTTCTTTTGTGCTCATACTCACTCCCGTCAAGATCCTCTGGACTCTCACCACTCTGGATCCTGCTCATTGTGCTCAGCTCGGTCTGCCCGCTCCAGCCGTTCACCACCTGCCGTGCACCCCCTAGACAACTACCACCTGGACGTTCGCTGGAAAGTCTCTCCACTAACCCCTCCCTGGAGTCATCATCTACCAACAAACAAAGTCTACGGTTCCCTGCGTCGCTGTCAGTTTCCTGGATTCCCCTTCTATTCCCTGCCATGACCATTGCTTCCTGCTTCAAGACACATCCACGACATTCAATGAACTTTGTTATTATTGTACTCCTGAGAGTCCTCTGTTTATGTGGGTCAGATACCTGAAAAACATGACAGAACACTCAGGCCAGGTTGACCCACAAGAGGCTCTCAGGAGGATGATGGCAGATCAATCCTCCACTATCCAATCTCAAGACACCGTACTCCGTTCACTTCCTGAGGAACAAGCCGCTACTAACCACACCTTTGATCAGATTACTCACTTACTTCAGAACCTTACACCACGTACTGCCGATTCAGTTCCTCCACCCTACGAGGGCGCTGCAGCATACCATCCACCGTCTCCGCCACTTCCGCATCGTCAACTTCCCGTTCCCGTTTCCCGCGGAGTCCCACTTCCTGTTCTGGAGAGGTATTCTAAGGAGGTTGGCGACTGCGAGGGGTTTGTACTGCAGTGTTCTTTGGTTTTTACTTATTCACCGCAGTCTTTTCACAGTGATGATGCCAAAATAGCGTTTATGATCGGTCAGATGTCCGGTAAAGCGCTGAAATGGGCAGTGTCTCGTTTTCATAGATTTCCTGAGTTTGGTTTGTCTTTTCATGAATTCCAGGATGAATTTAGAGGTGTTTGGTCAAGAAAATGACCCGGTATCCTTGGGCCGATGGTTACGCAAACTCAAGCAAGGTTCTAAAAGTGTTTCAGAATTCGCTGTCGAGTTCAGAACTCTGGCTGCTTGCTTAGACTGGGACTTAGGTTCCTTGAAGAACTTGTTTTTTGAAGCTGTAAGTGAAGCCTTGCAGTATGAATTAGCCCTTTTTGATGAGCCACGTTCCCTTGAGGGACTAATATTTTTCAGAAATCATCAAAAACTGCAGAAACAACTCTCGTGTCCTGTTTGCTACAGTGAGCAGATTAACAAACCTTCCAGTCTCGATCCCCTTGGAACTGATTTCTACACCTAAATGTCAGGAGTTTGCAGTGTTCTTTAATGACAAAGTTCAAGGCATTAAAAATGCAATTGTTTCCACGACAGACATAGCTCCTCTACCCCCATTTAGACATATGGACCCACTAGATTCCTAAAGTCTGTGCTGAGCAGTTTGCTTCCACAACTCGCTCAGTTAGTCAATATCTCACTTCAGACTGGAATATTCCCAAAGGCCTTGAAAACTGCTGTTATTAAGCCTCTCCTAAAGAAGAGCAGTCTGGATGCCACAGTACTGAACAACTACCGGCCCATATCAAACCTGCCATTCTTAGGAAAA
>JAVLVB010000208.1:732321-752683 GCA_032876305.1 Orestias chungarensis
TTGAGTGACTTTCTCCTGTCTAACAATGTGTTTGATGCATTCCAGTCAGGCTTTAGGCCCCACCAAATCACTGAGACAGCTGTGATCAAGGTGACAAACGACATCCGCCTAAAATCAGATGCAGGCAAAGTCTCCGTCCTAGTACTGCTGGACCTGGGCAAAGTCTCTGTCCTAGTTCTGCTGGACCTGACTGCCATGTGTTTTTGTGTTCTCCTCTCAACCCAACATCACCCTTGGTTTTGACTGGCTCCAGACTCACAATCCCCCCATAAACTGGTCAGACTTCTCCATCACCTCTTGGTCCAATAACTGTCTTTCCTCCTGTCTCCAGGCTGCCATTCCTCCAAGCCCGCCCCAGGAAGAGGTCTCTGTCGATTCTCAGTACCTCAGTAACATCCCTGAGGACTACCTCGACCTCAAGCAGGTCTTCAGTAAGAGCAAGGCTTGCTCGTTACCACCCCATCGACCATATGATTGTGCAATAGATCTTTTACCCGGGGCCCATTACCATCCAGCAAACTCTAACATCTCTCATAAGGAGCGAGAATTGATGGTGACCTATGTCAACGAGTCCTTTGCCGCTGGCATCATTAGGTCCTCCTCGTCTCCCCTGGGTGCAGGCTTTTTCTTTGTTTCAAAGAAGGATGGTTCGCTCCGGCCGTGCATTGATATAGGGGTTTAAACAGTATCACCATAAAGAATAAATACCCATTGCCACTCATCACCACCGCCTTCGAGTCCCTGCATCAAGCCACTGTCTTCACCAAGTTGGATCTCTGCAACGCTTACCACCTCGTCCGCATACGCCAGGGAGATGAGTGGAAGACAGCTTTCAAGACCCCCATTGGTCACTTCGAGTACCTCGTCATGCCGCTCAGCCTCTGCAATGCCCCTCAGTTTTCCAGTCATTAATCAACGATGTTCTCCGTGATTTTTTAAACATTTTTGTTTTCGTTTACCTTGATGACGTTCTAATTTTCTCTCGAGATCTCACAGAGCACAAGTAACATGTCCGCCAAGTCCTTCAACGCCTCCTCCAGAACCGTCTCTTCGTCAAAGCAGAGAAGTGTGAATTCCACAAACGATCAATAGCATTCCTGGGTTACTTTTAAGAGGGCGTACAGATCCGAGCTGACCCCACCAAAGTTCTCGCCGTTACCGATTGGCCCGTACCTGACACCAGAAGGCAACTACAATGTTTCCTAGGATTGGCCAACTTTTACAGAGAACATCGTCCAGAACGGCCTCCACCAAGAATCCGATCCACTAACTCCACCGCGAAGAACCACGTATGTTCCCTCCTCAGTCCGTTCACGTGTTCTCCAGTGGTTTCACAATTCTCGCGTGTTTTGCAATCCCGGTTCCAGTCGGACCATAGCTCAGATCTCTCGCCGTTTCTGGTGGCCCAGTGTTCACAAGGATACACTCGAGTTCGTTCAAGCCTATCCCACCTGTTCCAGCAATAAATCCGGCAACAAACCACCCTTTGGTCTACTCCAACCCCTCGAGATCCCTCACCGACCCTGGTCCCACATCAACGTTGATTTCGTTACTGGCTTACCACCGTCACAAGGTATGACCACCATACTCATTATAATCGACAGATTCTCCAAGGCATGCCACCTCGTCTATCTCCGCAAACTGCCCTCTGCATTCCAGACAGACCGTCTCCTGGTCAAGCACGTTTTCCGCCTCCACGGCATCCCTGTCAACATCCTGTCTGACCGTGGCCCCCAGTTTGTTTCCCAAGTATGGAAACATTTCTGTGCAGCACTGGGGGCCAAAACTAGTTTTTCCTCCGGCTACCATCCCCAGACTAACGGTCAGAAAGAACGGCTTAACCAGGAGGTCAAGGTTGCTCTCTGGTGTGTCACTACCACTAATCAGGCCGACTGGAACCAACACCTCCCTTGGATTGAGTGTTCTCATAACTCCCATGTCTCTGCAGCCACTGGTCTCTCCCCCTTGAGATCTCCCTGGGTTATCTGTTCCCCTGTTCTCCGTAGATGAGAGGGATATCTTGGTTGCCTCCGTTCACCACCACCTTCGCCGAGCCCGCAAGATCTGGAGAGACACCATTTCTGCTCTCCAACGAACCGCAACCACCAATAAGAAGTACGCTGACCGGAGGCACATTCCAGCTCCCACCTATACCCCCGGTCAGCAAGTCTGGTTATCGGCCCGAGATATCCCCCTCAAGTCAGTTTCCAGAAAGCTCTCCTCGCGCTTCACCGGCCCTTATCCTATTGAGTCCATTATAAGTCCTTCCACAGTCCGTCTCCATCTTCCAGCCAGCCTCAGAGTTCATCCCACCTTCCATGTGTCCCAAATAAAACCTGTCCAGACCAGTACTTTGTTTAATTCCCTTTTGTGCTCATCTCTTCAGGTTCAGTTTATTTTGTGCTCATACTCACTCCGTCAAGATCCTCTGGACTCTCACAACTCTGGTTCCTGCTCATTGTGCTCAGCTCGGGTCTGCCCACTCCAGCCATTCACCGACTGCCGTGCACCCCTTGGACAACTACCACCTGGACGTCTCCTGGAAAGTCTCTCGACTCACCCCTCCCTGGCCTCATCATCTACCGACGAACAAAGTCTCCGGTTCCCCCGCGTCGCTGTCAGTTTCCTGGATTTCTCTGCCGTGACCATTGCTTCCTGGTTCAAGACAGATCCACAACATTCAATAAACTTTGTTATTATTGTACTCCTGAGAGTCCTCTGTTTATGTGGGTCAGATATCTGAAAACATGACATTAGTAATGTTAGTAAATCTTGCATTGGTGCTATCAGGTGCAATTTAAGCCTTTTTCCTTTTTTCTTCTCTTTCTAATCTGTACTTCTTAGACTAAGTGACATTTAATAATTCGGAAGATGTCATTTATCTCCGATGTCAGAGCTTTTCCCTCGGACATCTGGCTAAATACTGCATTCGGATGAATAACACAACTTAAAATATTTGGAAAACAATTATTGTGCTTTCAACAGTCCTGTGCGATATAAAGATGAAGATATGTTTGAGACCTATTGTGTAAGACGACACTGATGTTCTGACTAAGTTACCAGCTTGTATGCACATGAAGCATTTGCAAACCAGTATTGTTTGCATATAATATTTTTTATTACAGGATTATACGTGATGTAAGTATGCAAGAAAACACTTCAGTCTACAAAAATCTATTTTGCACAAAAGTCTCATAAGTCTGAAATGTTTAGTTTTACAATTCTGAAACAGTTTTTGATTCATAAAATGTTTACAGATTAATCAACAACAAAGCTAAAAACTATTTATTGGTAATCTTTAAAGGGAGCCTTATAGTAAAGTTGCAGCATTTCATTTGAATGTTTGGATTTACCAACAAAAAATCCAGATGACCAAGGAGAAACAATTTAGTGCTTGACTCAGCCAGAGACTTTGAGCATCAGTTAAGAAGTTTAACTGCTCTATAAATGTAGTAGCCAGGAGAAAGTCGGCAGCAGAACGTCCACAAAATCCATCAGAGATTATGAGTCCAAGATATGTTCACACAGCTGGCAAATGCGACCAAAATCCAGTTTTTTACAGCAGTCTGAACTGGCCTATTCCAGTCTTTTCATTCCCCCAAAAATCTTACATGTGTCACTATCATATGCGATACTAATTTGGAAAGGTATGCAGTAGTTTTCTGTGAGTCTGCAGTCAGAACAGTCGTGTCGCATTTAATTGTACTGAGACATGCATCAAAGTTTTGCACCCGAAGGAGATTGAAACAAATTAACATGTTAGGATGGACTGTAGGGTCTGTAAACCAGGACTTCAAATCCAGGTCCTTTAGATACATCCCTGCAGCAACATACCTGAATCAAACGAACAGTTAACTGGCCATGCCTTTGCAAAACTACCTCACATCACAAAGAGGCAGCTTCAAAGAGTACTAAACTAATTTTGTTCAGCTGGACTGAAGGGAACCCGACTTTTAGGGTTGGAAGGGATTCAGACACTTGTCCTAGTCAAAGTTTTTTTTTTATTCAGTAAATTATCTGTGTTAAGAATGGAGAATTGCTTTATACATTTACTTTTCCTTCGTTTTGTTGGGCAGAAGTTTCCATCAAGTTAGTAGTGGTTCTGTGCACTTTTTAGTTTTGCTTTGTCATATTTTGAAGCATCTCCACTCTTTAAATATAATATAGTTAAACAGAAATTCTCAACACTCTAAACCAGTTTGAGTAACATCTTTTAAAGCCAAGCTAGATCTATTCAAAATGCATCAGGCCCAGAAACACATGCAGAGTTCATGTTGAAGTGAGACGACTTGTTCTGATGTTGTTTTCCATCTGCTGAGACATTTAGAGCTCAAGAATACAGTGAACACGTTATATTTTCACTAGAAGTATTAAATTCTGTTATGATTATTTATTTGTATTACTTTTTTCATTATAGTTTTTCTCCATCTGAAGGCATCAACAACCTTTTACTCTAACTTGATTAATTAAAGTTGAATATAATTTTTGGATAGTCTACCTTTAACTGTTTTTGCTCTGAAAGACATTATCTTCTATGTTGTGTCGGTTCGTCTCATAAAGACAAAGTAATACCCTGTAAAGTTTGTGGTTTTAATGTGAGGACCATGAATGTTTTTTAAGCGGTTTTGTCTGTTACAGTAGTTTCTCTGTTAAAATATCCTCCCTTCTGTTCAGAGTTTAGACTGCACCGTTTTCTTCTTCACGGTTGGTGAGAATTACCACCCCATTGGCTTCATTCAAGTTCCCGGCCCAGTCAAAGCCCTGGAGTTTTCCCCTCCCTCCCACGTAAGCGTGGTCTCAGATTGTTAACCTTGCTCACCTGAGGGTAAATGTTGCTGATTTGAACCTCCAACTTCAGAGTGAAAACAGGCTTCTCATCCTGTGTGGGAGTGGCCAGGCGGTCGAGGTCCACGCTCAAGACCTGTGCGCACAGGATTCATCCAAAACCTTCGAGCTCCAGAATCTGCCCAGGAGTTCCTTCGTGTTCAAGAGCATCAAATCCAGAATCAAGGTCAGAAAACCACAATCCTGTTCATCCCGATATCTTAACTCCAGGATGTTCTGATCGGAAGCTTTGTGTTTTCAGAGACAGGAAGAAATCGCGAGACGTAAGGCAGTAAAAGAGAAGAAGAGAAAGGAGCAAGAAGAATTATTAAAAAAACTATTAGAGGACGGTATGGTTTTTCCGGATAAAGAGGAGGAGGAGGAGGATGAGGCACTGCCTCCCATTGTCATCCCGAACCCTCCAAGTCCTCTCTGCTGCGGTTTCTACTCACAGCCGGGACAGTTTTGGCTCTCAATGGTAAAAACCACTATTTCCCTATTTTTATTCAATTACATCAAAGCACACATTTTAATGAGAACTTTTGCTGCAAAAAATGTAAATGTAATTTCCTCTAGACGACCTCTCAGTATCAACGCAGATCTCGGACTGTCTTTCAGACATATCTGCATGGACGAAAGATCCCCATCTCCTATTGAACCACTCCAAAACTGAACTGCTTTTCATCCCAACCAAGTAAACTATTGACCCCAATTTCAGCATTTGATTAGACTCCCTATCTGGGCCACCCACCAAGTTTGTAAGAAACCACATCATGACCAATGATCAGCTGAACTTTGCAGATAATCTTACCTCTGTCAGTCAATCGTGTCACTTCTCGCCTTGTGTCAACTACAAGGAGCACCAACTAACACGGCCCGCAAAGGTCAATGTAGACTCTTCTCATGTCTGGTGCCATGCTGGTGGAAATATCTTACATCATAGCCTCAGATTCTCTGTCCACTTTCGTTAAATCCTTGAAGACCAGCTCTACTGAGAGTATCTCTTGCCCTGAAAGCTCTGAATGCACTTATTGCTTCCTGTTAGCTGATAGCACTCAATGTGTGGTACTTGTGTAATCTGTGTTTTAATTCAATGTTGTAGGTAATCCTCTTGCAGGATACTGCAGTTGACTTATAGTTTGTGTCGTAGTTCAATGTTCAACCCTCTTTTTGTAAGTGGTTTTGGATAAAAGTGGCCACTAAATGAGTGAATTGCAAATGCATTTAAATCTGTATTATTTGTTAACTTCCCCTTGTTTCTGTCCTGCAGGGAGGCTTCGACGCTGGTTTCCTTTATCACTGTAAGCTGGTGGAGGATCGGGACGAGGATCCTCTGCAGCAGCGGCAGGACGAGCCCTTCGCTTTCAGACACATCGGCAACGCGGACGACGATCCTATTTGCTCTGTGACATTCAGGTAACGGATGCGTCAGTCGCTCTCCTTGCGCGAGTTTGGGTTTTACAGTACTCTGTGGATCAACTATTATTGACCAGGTGGTTTAAATTGATTGAGCTTTTAAACATAGTGACAAAACAGCAACACTAAAGGATTCATTGAGATGAGAACTACCAGCACTGCTGGGTTGGATGCATACAATAAGGAGAAGGAAGCTTATTTTAACAGAAATTCACACAATTTTTTCGGCCATAAAAGCTCCAACTTGATGATCTGCTCTGATATTTAGGACACACTGTTTGCCTAGCATAACCAGGAAAGACCAATTGCCTTCATGATTTTGTATTTGCTAACTTTTAAAAACAGGGTCGCAAGCATGCATAGTTGAGCCGAGCGAGCAGTTTGTCAGAGTTGAGCACACACGCTTAAAATTATTGTTTCTTGCCCAGATTTTAGCTCTTAAATGCACATAACTGCACATTCAACCTGGTTGCACAAAAACCACACGATAGAAATGGCTGTTAAGAGTGAAGTTTCGAGCTGCGTCTAATAATCCGGTGCGCCTTGTGCCGAAAATGCGGTAACTTTTGTGACAATGTTTATTGTGTTTAATGCATATCAAATTTGTTTGGTGTTTAAAAAAGGCAATGGTGTTTTAAGAGAGAAAACATAGAATCCTGCTTTACAGCATGCGTCACTTCCCCCGTTTCTTATTTTCAACATCATCATCTGACATTAGAATTATCACCTCATCGCTATTCATCCTTCACTCAGACACTGGAATCAGAAATGTACTTCAAACCAACTGCAGGCGACCGAGAGATCAGGATTTTACAATGCTAGGCGCTGCAGCTCATGGGAAATGGAGTCTTCCGTCAGGCAAAATACTATCACTTCTGTCCACACTGAGCCAGCAAAATCAACCAGAACTAAAACTTATTTAGTTGCTTTGATACAATCCAGTTGAAGTCTTTTATTTATGTGGTGGAAATTGAAAATATCCCAAGGCACTCTGAAGGAGAATTAATTTCAATACAATCAGACACTAGTCCCTCATACTGAGTATTCATGTAGCGACAGTAGGGAGGAAAAACTCCCCTTTAACAGAAAGAAACCTCTAACGGAAGAACAAGAACCTGTGTCAGTACGAGCGGCCATCTGCCATGACGCCAAGTCAGTTGAGGCAGAATGAGTGCTACTGCAGATCCTTCCTGCATACAGCATCACCATACAGCAGCCTTTACTTTTGGAATAAATAGAGTATTTTCAATTGAATGCCTCCATTTCCTAAAATAAAATTAAATAACTCTGATAAGTCACGGGAAACATTTCTGTGGTCAAACACCTGCAAACATTTGTTTATCAGACTGAAATGGGGGCGCTGCCGCGTTGTTTACGATAATGTTTTTGTATTGAACAGCTCCGACAGACGGCTGCTTCTCTGCGGCATGCAGTCCGGCTCCATCAGGGTTTACCCTCTGCAGCCTGGAGACCTCAGCCTCTCCTCCATGCAGGCCTACTGGGCTCTGAGCGTGCACGACAACCAGTACGGACACGTGCGACACGTGCGCTGCAGCTTGGACGATCTGTTCGTGCTGACGGCCGGAGGCGACGGAAACATCTTCTCCTTCTGTCTGCTTCCTCCTGAGAAGCTGCAGGAAAACCTGGAGAGAAAGGCCAGGATTCCCTCACCACGGGTCAGAAAACACTCCCTCCTCTTCTTCTCTCTCAGAAATCCTACATTTTATTATTATTATGCTCGTTCTGGGTTCAAACCAGCTTCTAAATAAGATGTTTGTCTGCTGACTACAACGTTATTCAGGAGACAACTAAATAGATTTATGTTTCAAACAAGAACACCGGATCAAAATATTTGCATGTTTGGACAAGTGGGGATTCTATTGAATAATTATCACTGGCAAAATTAAATCTTTAAAAGCCACATTAGAAAAATCTGCAAAATACATCAAACATTTAATTATTTTTAAATATTTAGAAAATATTGAGACATTTTTCACATCTGTCTTATGATGCGTTCACACCAAAAGCGTCTGGAGCGCCAAGAGGGTCCAGTTTACACGCAAAGTCTATGTAGACGAATCTAGGAGCGTCAAAAAGTCTCGCAGCGCTACATGTGTCCAGACCAGAGCGTTTGGAGTGTCTAGACATCCAAAGCACTCCAAACGCTCGAGTTGGGTAAATTTAACTTTTGCCGCTCGACCATTCAGAGAGCTCCTTCTATGTGACGTGGTGACAAACTTTCCAACTGTGCGGATGATTCTGAAGTTATAATGGAGGATAGATTTATTGTGGCTGTTTTCTCTAATTCCAGTGAAACTAGCGGTGAAATCGACCCTCGTCAGAACACTGCTGGATTTTGCAGTAGTTACAACAACGTTGTCTTGCTTTGCTTCTTAAATAAAGCCAAGGCGCTCTCTCAATTTCGTCCAACATTATACAAAAAGACCGTTGAAGAGACAGGAAGTCCGACCGTAGAAAACCGGAAGTGGGGACGCTTCACGTGCGTCAAACGCGTTTGAAGCGTATGACCCTAAAAAGTGCACAGAATGTACGTCATCCAACTTCAAGCGTTAGACACGTTTTTGACCCTCTAGACGCGTTTGGTGTGAACCCAGCATTATGGGTTTGCTGTCTGGTCACATATTTACTAAACTTCAGTAAAACTGTTGGGCTACGATCAGGCCTCAAAGCTTTCATGCCAAAAACAATCACAATTGTTTTTTAGAGGTAAGTTAAGCCTTTGAAAAAATTAATAGCATATTGGAAGTCTATCCCAAATGCCATTAGTTTTATTTTTTCTAAAACAGACGTTACATGTTTAAATAGAGCCAAACTGTCAGAAACTAAGTAAAGAAGCAACAGAGCTGCTTCAAATTGGTATTTTAAAGTTTCTTGTAAAACCTTTGTTGATCAAACTGCTCTCTATGTGTAAGATGACGAAAAGTGGAGTTCACTTCCTGTCAGTTTAAAGTCTGTGAACAGATTTGACAAATCAAAAAAACAAACCAAACTCTGACTGTCAAAAAAGACTTATAATCATGTTAGAGATGTATTATGATTGAATTCCTCTGCTTTAAAATATGCCTAAGGGGTTTGTATAACTTTAATAGTTTTATTCTCCCTCAGTTTCTCTTTAGTTCCTTAGATATTTGATTTATAAAAGCCCATTAAGGGACGAATGCTGTATGTTAGCTCATGATATAAGCAGCTTCATACAGGGACGTTTCACTCTGTTAGTTTAGATGTGAGATGTAAATAAGAAATCAAATATGCCGCTTTTTTTGTAAAATTTAGGTGGGTGTGGAAAATGAGGCGTTGGCTCTGGACATCGAAGACCCAGCAGCTTACAGGTGAGTTTAAAAGCCTGTTTTTTGACAGGTGTTACTTTTGTGTGTGGTGATGTGGATGAAAACTTTTCTGAAAACTTTCCTCGGTGCACAATATAAAAAAAAAAAGATGTTATATGAGAAGTCTCTGCCTCCTAACATAAACCTGAACTCCTTCCAGCATCGAGACGGCCAAGCAGAAGACGGAAAAAGACAACCTGCGACGGGAGGCGGAGCTGATGGAAGCGGAGATGCAGAGACAGCTGCTGGAACTTCAGAGAAGATTCAAACAGGTTGTGAGCGACAACCAGAGTCTGCCGGAGCACATCCGGCTGAAGCCACAGGTACGGATGCAAACGCTTGGGATCCAGAGATGGCCGCGTCAGTTACTGAGCAAACTATGAGAAACTATTCAAAATCCTTAAATCTCCTACACGTACTGCAAGTAGAAACCTTAGTGAGTTTTATTGGGATTTTAAATGAGTAATACAAAGCTGTGCCACGTTCGCGCTCTGATCAGTAAATAATTCAGTTAAGCTGTCCTCAATGAATCCAGCTGTTCTCTGATGAAGCCTTAGAGGCTTGTAGGAGAACATTAGAGAAACACCATTATGAGGACAGTGAACCCAGCAGAGGTCAGGGAGAATATTCTGGAGAAGTCTAATGCAATGTTGAGTTTCCAAGCTTTGAATGTTAACCCACCAACATGTAAACCGACAGAGCAGGCAAGGAGAACGTTAACAAGAGAAGAAGCCAAGAGGCCGATCTTAACACATTAGTGGTGGCAGCATCACGATAAATACCTACATCCAGGAGAGTCCCGGAAAAAACCCGGTATAATCTGTGTTTCCACAGATATGACTCTAATTCTCCTTTAGTTCTGGTTCCTTCAAACTTTGTCTCTTTGTTAGGAGCCAGCGCCCAATTCCACCAGTTTGGGGAACAAAACCTGCATCATGCAGTGGGCGTTACACAACACGGTTGGAATGGTTCTAATCCAGGTTTATAGAAGAACTGAGACCATACCAGCAACACAAGCGCTCTGAACATGCAGCTAAAGCATGTAGATATGATACTCTAGACCAGGGGTGCCCAATACGTGGGGAGTGCCGGTCGATCGCACGACATTAAAGGAAGTAGATGAGCATCCATCCTTCTGTTTGTCTTTTGATTTACATACCGGGCAGCAAACTGATGCGCATTTAACCACAGAAACACATGCTAACTCTAAGTTAGCTCTGGGTTAGCCGCCTTAGCAAACTGCAGTGTCGCGTAGGGTGTCGGTCTGTCACATAAAACTCCAACACAAATGCACGGAAGTTCGTGGTGTTAGTGCGAAGCAACGTGAAAGACTCTTATAAATACTCGTCAGCGACGTTGAGTTTGAATTTAACCAGCTTGCTTTTAGCCGACTTCCTGTTTGTTCAGGAACTGCTGTCGGACTGGTTCCCAAAGCGGGTGGATGGATGGCCAAAATGGTTAAGATTAATTAAATAAATACTAAAAATAATGAATGTACCAAAAAACATCTAAGTAACTCACATGATACAACTTTTGAATAATAAAAAAAAAAGCAGTTCACAATTTCCAAATTTTAAGTTTTAAGGAAGCTTAACAACCACTAATCGCTTTATTTTCCCTGGCATCAATTTCAATCTTTTGTGTTCGTCTGTCACATGAAACCCAAGTAAAAACAACCTCGAGTTTTAAAAACGCTGGGTTAAAATTTTGCCGGCTTGCTTCTGTATTCAGCCAACTTCCTGTTTGTCCAGGAACTGCTGCTGGACCGTCGTTTTTACGAGCGGGCAGAGAAGCTAAAGGCCCGAAAGGTGATGGAGATCCGTGACCAGATGTCGTGGGAACAGGAGCGCTGCTGCATCGCACTGAGGAAGCTGCAGGAGTGGTGGGCAAACACAAAAGGAACCACAACCAGCGACGAGCTGCTAAATCATATAGAACACAGTTATGAATGCCAGACATTACCAATTAAAACAGAGTTGACTTTTAATACTGCCTTTTTTCTTCAGGTCTGACACCTCCTTACAGAACGACGTCGTCACTGTAGCCGCAATACGCAGCAACCACAGAGTCTCCATGTACCGTCTGCCACCGCTCCCCCAGCCTTTAACTCCGGAAAAACCTCGGAGTGTAACCAAATCTAACGGAGAAGCTGCGCACGAACGGAGGAAACCCAGAGCCGAGCCTGCGAAAGACAGCCGCCAGTCAGAGGGTGAGAAACGTTCAGGGTGTTTCATCTGGCCACATTTCAGACCGCAATAAAACCGCTTCCCATCCATGTTCAGAAGAGGCGATACTGCAGCCCAGCGTGGTTCCCAAAGCCCGGATTAAACTGGGAGCTCGACAGGAAGAGAAGCTTCGGAAAGCTGCAGAGAAAGCAGAGAAAGCTCGAGCCAAAATAGAGAGGAGGAAGGAGGAGTGGGCTCAAATGTGCGTCTAAGTCCGGTCACTGCGTCTTTACCTGCAGAGCCCCGGAACAGCCGACTTCAACCATTGCAGTACATGGTTTTATATCTCAACGATGCAAAATCCGGTTTCTGATTTCTCAGTTATGCAGAGAAGCCAGAGGAGAACTACGTGGATCCACAGGATGTTCGAGACATCCAAGAAGCCAAAGAGAGCATCAGAGACTTCATCCGGGGGAAGCAGCTTAGGGTTAACGCTGAACAGAAGAAGAAAGAGCTGGTGGATTTGGAGAAAAAAGTACAAATATGCTCAAATATCAGCCTTTTAAATTGTAGCGTCTCAGCTGGACGAATATTACAGCTTGATTTGATCAACGCCCTCATCCAAAACATCGCAAAAACAGCAAAAATCCGCTGTTTTTCCAAACTTACTCAAACTAAATAGCAAATTTATTATAATTCTTATAATTAAAATTTTAGTATTTTCATTTTTCATCTGTTAAAAAGTTATTTAAAGCTATTCCGTATGTTTTATTCTCAAACATTTTAATTTCTAATGTATTCATTAGTTCGGTCAATTAAATATTTGGGTGAAACTAAACTTTATTCTTAATCTACCTTTGTTAATAAAAAAAATATATTTATTTGACAATAGCGAATGTTTCACTTTGTGTTTTTCTTAAAAAACAGGAAATCTAACGACATTTTAAGTTTGAACTTTTAGTCTCCCTTGATAAAAAAAACGGGTAAAATAAAAAATACATGAAAAAACGCCCAACATCGTAAAAACCACATCTTTTGGGATGTTTCCTGCAGTATTTGGATTATTAAGCCTTCTTATTAAATCTATAAACTTGGCTACACCTCCTTACCATCACCCTAATCTTTGACTCCTCAGCAATCATGATTATATTTCAGGGAAACCACTGAATTATAATGAAAGTAACACTAAGTTGTTTTTCCAACCTTCATAAAATATTTTCATAACTTTTGTGGTTAGATGTTGAATTACAGCTCGTTGAATGACGATAATGTCATAGACCAAGAGTGTGCGTGTCGCTTTAAACGGCACTAAGCAACTTTGAGCAGGGTGGCAGGAACCCTGCCACACCAAACAACTACAAATGTGCTGACTGCTTTACTGCATACGTCACTTCCCCCGTTTCTTATCTCCAACATCATCATCTGACATTGTTTCACCACAGTTAGATTCATCACCTCATCGCTATTCATCCTTCACACAGACACTGGAAACAGAAATGTACTTCAGGATTTTACCACACTATGCCCTGGTGCTCATGGGAAATGTAGTCTTACTTCAGGCTAAAAGATTACAGCTTTTGCCCACACTGGGCGCCAAAATCGACCAAAAGTGGAACCTCTTTAGTGTTGCTTTACATATAAACTAAAACAATTTTCTGTTGGATTTATTTTTATGAATTTTGGTGGGATTTCAAAAAATAAAAGGTTTTAAATGTTTTTTTTTTAATCACTTTTCAATGTGAGATTTGTGAGATTTTACCGGCTGCTAACCCTCTCTCTCGCCCGACGAACATTATTGTGTTTTTATCTTTTACCTCCACCAGATCCACGACAAACAGGCCGATATCAACAGGCGGATCGTTGCCCTGCGAGACTTTAAGGTCGGGTTGGTGTCGTGGTTGGAGGCCCAGGCTCGGCTGTTGCTGGAGGTCCAGCAGCGTCTCCCAGGCCGGCTCCGTAAGCCGCCGCCCACACCGACCGCCATGTTGCCAGAAGAAACCCCGGAGAGAAAGCTGCAGGTCAGCCGGGCCACCCTAGAGCGGTACCGGTCGCTGAGGCAGCAGAGGTGCGCTGCAGGAGTTTACTGACGTTCTCTTGTTGGTTTTATTTGTACGTGTCTAAAAAACTTCATTAAAAACAAACAAAAAACAAAATTAAGTCATAGTCACAATGTCAAGGCTGATAAATTAGCTACATCCTATAGAAACAAAGATAATTAATGTCCAAAACAGTTTGGGGGGGATAAAGATAAAAAGAATTGAGAGGATTGTACAATAACAATGAATTTGTTTTATTTTTATTTAAACTTAATACAAATTAATACAATTTTGTTCAGATGTGCTTTAAAAAGAAAGTGAATCATCTCAAGTTTCCTGGAGAAAAGTAAAAATATTCCATTTACTTCAAATAAAATACAGTTTTGTACCCAAAACTGTTTGTACGTACTCAAATAAATTAATTATTTGTGTGTGAATTATTGCTAGACTTGAAATATGGAAGTATTTCATGCAATATCAAATAAAAGAAATCTAATGGTGACCCAAAGAATCGACATTGAAACTGGAGAGTTTGGTAATGAGCTACATTTACCTCCAGATTCAGTTTTTTAGCTAAAACCGTAAAATGCAAATTCATAATAATAAAAATGGTTTGCTAAAGCTGGGTTTCATAGCCTGCAATACATGCAGAAAATTTCCACAAATAACGGCGCTAAAAAGCTGTAGAACATTTGTTTTAGTAAGTTTATTTATCTCTATATACATTTTCAATAAAAACCTCATAAAATGTCCTACAGGTACAATAGAAAGAGGCAATTTCATTTATAAGGAGATGTGATTATTCTGTGAATCCAAACCATTTTTTTAGATGGTTTGTTGCTAACAGCATCTAATTCCTGTGAAGAATTAAAGGTCTGTTCTGTGTCAATATTCTAAGTAGGTAGAGTAATAAAGCGGCAGTAATTAGGAAGGATATCGCCCTCATAGAGCAGATTGTATTCCGACTTTATCTGCATTTGACACGATCGTCCAGCGTTTCTTCACTCTTGTCTCCTTAAACAGGATCAAGTGTTTGGATCCAGTGGAGAAGGAGGAAGCTGTGAGTTTATTAGAGCTGGTGGAGAAAGAAACAGAGCTGGAGGAGGAGAACAACAAGGAGGACCAAGATGCTCCCGGGGTGACTGGAGATGATCAGGAGGTCCACATGGAGCTGAGCGAGCTGGAGGCGGAGCTGCAGAAGGAGGAGGAGATCAGACTAACGCACCAGCAGGACTGTCTGATCCAGCAGGTCGGGATCCTTTCAATTCCTAATGTTCACGTGAAAGAAAAGACCCCAGGTTTGACTCTGTGCTATTTTCAGATGGAGCGCTCCGTCGTGCAGTTCGACCAGGAGCTGCGGGAGCTGCACCGCCACAAGCTCCACCTGGACAGCCGGCTGAAGCTGGCCGACCTGCAGCTGCTCACGCTCCTCCAGGAGATGCTTCTCCTCAAACAGTTCGAGAAGAGGGAGGGAGCGCTGCAGGAGAAACTCAGCGGCTGCGTCCTGGAGGAGAGGAACATCACGGTGAGAAAAGATCCTTTTGTTGGGAGAGTATATGGTGTTGGAGTAACTCATTTAACTAAGGAGATGTGTAACATCTCCTGGGTGACACCATCTGTTTCCCTTTCCTGCTCCTCTTTAAATCCCGATCTGCTCTTAGTCAGGAAACGCTCCAGATAGACGTTGGAGTCAGTGATGTGATCACTGACTATGATGATGGATGGGTGTGAAGTTTCTCCTTCTTTCTCTCCTCTTTCCTCCTGCTCTACATCCACGACGCCTCCTTTTTTATTTAAGTATTTAAAAAAAAACAACAACAAAGGAATAGTTGTCCAAGAAAAGCAAGAATAAAATGTTGAAAATTAAAGGTTGCAGTGAAAGTTGAGGAGCTACTCTAGAAAAAAGGTCAGAGGCAGCTGATTTTTTTATTATGTTAAAATATTTTTGAGCCTTTTCCATTAATTTCTCTGACGAGTCGATACGAGCCAGCAGTAATTAGTGAGCTGGGTAAACATTTCAATTTATAGACTTAATAAATAAGCTCCGAGTTTGAAATGTTTTATGCTGCGTTCACAGCAAAAGCGTCTGGAGCGTCCAGTTTACATGCGAAGTCTATGTAGGCGTCTTGGAGCGTCAGATATGTTACAGGTATAGATATGGCGCCGAGGCAGCCGACAACCACGCTCTCTTGGTTTATCAAATAAAGACGAGCCGCTCTCTCAGTTTCATCCTCCATTGTACAAACAGATCGTTGAAGAAGCAGGAAGTGGGGACGCTTGTAGCATGTGACCCCTAAAAAGTGAACAAAATGTAAAAACGCGTCCAACTTCAGGACGCGTTCGTGTGAACGCTGCACCATCGTCCTAAACATCGCGGTTCTCTTTTCCGGCAGTTGAAGCTGGAAGAGTACAAGGAGCTGCTGGAGCTGAGGAGGAGCGACATTGCCAAGCTGCAGGACAGAGAGAAGGCGTTGGCCTCCGCCTTCAAGGCCTCGCTGGGGGAGAACAACCTATTCCAGGAGTTCCTCACCAAAGTGTTCAGGAAGAAGATCAAGCAAGTGAAAGCGAAGGAGGCCGCCGGAAACGAAGGTGAACAGAAGCAAAAGATCAAGCGAGTGGGCTTCATTTTAATCGCAATGTCCTAATCCTTGTTTTCACCTAGACGAAGAAAAGGACAGTGAGGAGGACTCGGACAGCGACTCGGATGATGACTATGACAGCGACATGGAGGAAGAGGGAGCTGCTTTCGACGACAGCGTTTGTCCCAAAGGTCGGCGTCCAGCAGCAGCAACAGGAAGCCCCCGCCCTTCTCCGCCTCACATCTTCACATTGTTGGCTCCTCGTGTGCCGCAGGCTGCGAGCCGGAGCTGTACGAGAACACGCTGCAGCTCCGCGAGCGCCGGCTGGATTTGGAGGAGCTGCTGACGGAGGAGAAGAGGACCGCCGAGGCTCTGAAGAAGGAGAGCGACCTGCTTGTCAAGAAGGTCGCCGCTGGGCGCTGGGAGGCTCTGATTGCGGCGCGTTCGCCATCTGCCGACTCTCCTGATGATTCTGTCGGGGTTCTGTTTTGTTTTTATTTATATTTATTCAGGAGAAACTAGTAAAGGGCAACCGGCAGGCGGTGGAGGATGACTTGGAGTTGATCAACAAGGAGAAGCAGCTGAAAATGAACAAGCTGGACCGGGTGGTTCCTCTGCGACTCCATCAGGTGATCATCCCACAAAACAAACACAAAACGTTGCCGTTTTAGCGTCAGCTCTGAAGGGCCTTCCCTGTGAGGAAAAAGCAATCCCACAGCACGATGCTGCCAACACCGTGTTACATAGTGAGAGGTTTGTAGTCTTAACAGTTTTATGAGGGACGTCAGAGCGAGAGAGGCTGAATGTAAAGTCAAGCATTATATCCAATAGACTATGAGGCACTGATGTCATGTTAAAAATTACTCATGCAAGGAAGCCAGATCTAGTAGAAATAGAGGCTACAGTTAGAATGGAAAACAACTATAACTACTTACAACTGTAAATGTAAATCCATTATTCATTTTAAGGAAAATCATTTTTACTCTATTTATCAACACAGAGCAAAGTCTGGAGACACTGATTACTTTTCCCCGGACTCACCAGGTACTTTCTCAGAATGTGGACGTTACTCTCCAGCGCTTACCTGAAATCTCCCCGGCTACTCTCTCTTGAACGTTGTGGTTCCTTCGCAGAACTTCCCAGGAATGTTTTGGGAGTCCCGCTGTCGAATCACTAGAAAACGTGAGCTAGCAAACTGAACAAGATAAAGCATCCGGGTACTTTCACAACATAAGCCCAGAGTTCTTGGAAGGAAGCCGCCTAAAGCCCCTTTTCCACTGGTTCCAGTTGCGGTTCGGTGCTAGAGCCAGAGGAAGCACCGGTTCTTTGTGTTTCCACTGACCAAACCGGTGTTCCAATACATCCAGAGAGATATTAACAATCTTAAAAAGGCTTGTTATGGTCTTGTGGCGCTAAATCTACTGGGTAATGGTGACGTACGAATACGGTTCTTTGTCGGTTTGCACTTGCAACCAGCCGCAAACCGGCCCTTGGTGGAAAAGGGGTGTTCGTTATCAGCAAGTTAGAGGCCGTAGTCTGTACAGCAAGTCGTAGTAGCTTAAACTTTTTACTTAATACCATCACATATTTAACGTATTTATCGCTCCGTCACGTGTTTTATGCACATTATTTTTGGACCCCTGAGAAGATCTTCTCCCACTGATCTAGAATTAAGGCGAACCCCCTTCAACAAGTGAAACAGTCTGGGTTAAATAAACTGTAGACGTTTTTAAAGTAAACAGAAATTGCTCATGCTCAGTTTGAGGGATTGCTGTAAAGTCAACGGCAACACAAGCCGTCTGAGTCCCGGAGGAGTGAATGCTGCAAATCAAAGACACGATCAAATCTTCTGGGTTTCCTTAGATTGGAAACTTTTTTGTCTATGATTTTAATAAATTTTCTTGTAAAACGCCTTGAGAAAACGTCTTATATTGGCGCTATATATATGAATATATGTGATTTTTGTTCTCGATTCGTCTCACATTTTAACCAGATCGCATTTCTCGAGGACGGCTCCATGCCGTCGGACCTGAGCGAGGCGCTGGTTCTGGAGCGGACCGAGCTGCGGAGGCTTCACCAGCTCATCCGCCAGCTGGAGGCGGAAAAGGTCGAGCAGAAGGATCTGCAGCGTCAGGCTCGCCAGCAGCGGAACAGGCTGATCCACGAGGGGAAGGACAAGGCGGCCAGGATCCAAGGTGCGACCCGTCCACCGAGCTGCCGAGGACGAGCGCAGACGCGTGTTTGACCGTTGTGTCGATGCAGAGCTGCAGATGCAGTGCGACGAGCTGCTGATGACCAAGTTTGGCCGGCTGGTGGACCTGGAAGCTCTGCAGATGCTGTCAGGAAGCAGGAGGCTGGAGGAGCTCAAGCAGGAGAGGCTGCTCATAGAAGCAGCTCAAGCCAAGGAGATCGAACACTGGGATGTGAGACGTGCCTTCGTTTCCTTTACTTTAACCAAACCTGTGGAGCCGAGCCAGATCATAGGTGTGTTGCATTGTTGATGTGCGTGTGAAATTCAGGCCAAGATCGAGGAGACGCTGGAGGAGTTAACGGAGACGATGAAGACCAACAACAATGATCTGTTCAACATGGCGACCCTGCACGAACAGATGAAGGAGCTGGAGCTCAAACTCAACTCCAGGCAGAAGAGAATGGTGGTTTACTTACACAGATTAGGACCCAGAACAAAAACAGCAGCTCTAACTTAGTTGCTCCTAATATTTTTCTATTTGTTACGACACAGTTTTCCATTCTAGGTCACAAGTTTCTGCTCCTAATTAATACAGACCTACTATTATTTTAGAATTTTCTTCAGCTTTTAAACCCAGTGGCTGCTAGTCAGGCTGAGCTTTCGGGTCTTATTTGGTCCCCTTCTCTAACATGATGTGTTTCTCCAGGGCAAACAGCAGTTCCAGGACCTCAGGAGACGAATGGACCGGGACGCCATCCAGCAGCTGCAGACGCTGGTGGAACAGCAGTCAGAGCAGGCCGCCGCTCTCGTCCAAGACATCGACATGCTGAGCTCTAAAGGAGGACACGTCTCGCCTCACCAGCTAGCACAGCGTGCTCCGGTGCCGCCGCTCACCCCCACCAGTGACGCATCCGATCGGAAACAAGGAGACGTCCAGCAGTAGGCGCCGCAGACCAACTGTGAACGTCAAGACGACGGTACGGATGGTTTAAGAGATCAGCTCAGCAAATGTCTCTTCTGTCTTAATTGGAATATTTAAACAAAATGAGACACATCTAATTTTTTCTCCTTTTATTTGTTCAAACAAGCTAAATAAAACAATAAATAAAAAAGTGTAACAGAGTCTCTAAAATAAAAAAAGGAAGTAAGTAAGTAAGCGGAATGCATTCAAGTCTGGACTCATGGTGAGAAGTTCCTACTTTGCTTTCCATCAGCAGAAACATGTTGGTAAAATTATAGCAACTCAAGCTTCTTACATTTCACTTGATTTAATTTCCACATTACAAACGGCACTAAAATGTTATTAACACGCCCAACACATGTAGTAAAGACTTCACGGACCATTGATGTGTTTACGTTGATATTAATTAACCACGTTCAAGAAAATATGGAGTTTTTTATTTCTACAAGAACATATCACGGTTGTTGTTTTTAATTAAAGTTATGTGTCTTAATACAGATTTACATGACGCATGTCCCGGTTTCTCTAAATTAATATAAACTATTTTAGGCCTGTTCTTAGAAATACTTACACCTTCAAGAATGGATATCCTGAAGCAACTTGGTGATGGTTGTTAAGTGTTTCAACTCTTTACATGAGACGAACAGATCTGGCTCCTCCCTGAGAGCCATTGTTTTTACTCCTTTATTTTCTCGTGTCTACATTGAACAGGAAGGTCAGCGCTACAGATTACAGACACGAGAACGAGACCGCAGCAAATATTTCTCAAAGCCTGAGACCAGAAACACAGAAAGAGAAGAAGATTCACCTTCAGACTTTCCTGAATCCCAACCTTTACTACAG